>JAUPMG010116691.1:0-11864 GCA_031762675.1 Pachysandra terminalis | reverse complement strand
CAACTTTGCAACCAGGGAAAAAGTATCTGTATAATCAACTCCATACGTCTGAGCATATCCCTTGGCAACCAGTCGAGAGTTGAGACGAGCAACAGAGACATCAGAATTCATCTTACTACATACACCCACTTCCATCCAATAAATTTCTTGCTAGGAGGCAAGGTCACGAAGTCCCATGTCTGATTTGCCTCCAGAGCTATCATCTCATCTACCATAGTTGCTGTCCACCCAGGAGAAGACAATGCCTTAGATAAAGACCGAGGTACTGAAACAGCATCCAAACTGGAAATGAATGCCTGCAGAGTAGGAGATAATCCTGCATATGAAACTGTTGCTGAAACAGGATACCTAGCACAGTCACAGTGACCCTTCCGAAGGGCAATAGGTACATCCAGATTAGCTGGTGGGAGATAAGCTAGAACACGCAACAGAATTAGACCCCTCTTCTAGCACGTAGAGACCTCCTAATGTGCGACGCCCCCTTCCAATCGTTCGCCAAGCAATCAAGCTCTTTTGTAAGAGCTCTCACAGATAATAAATTAAATGGCAGATTAGGCAAATAGAGCACAGAAGACAATCATATAGTGGGGGTGAGGACAGCAGTACCAATCCCTTTGACAGCCACAAAAGATCCATCCGCCACTCTGACGTCGAGATGAGACGTCGTGGGGGAAAATGTGCATCAAGTACCTGTGGATCCAGTCATATGATCCGAAGCTCCAGAATCATTCACCCAAGTCCGGGGAGATGCAGACAAGTGTGCGAAAGAGGAAGCGTCCGTCTGAGCTACAGTGGCAGATATGGATGGCTGATTGGCCAATAGCCGAGAATACTCCTCGGCTGTAAGATGGATACTACCGTCCTCTGGAGGTGTCGGTACCCTTGTAGAACTGTCCTAAACAGGTCCGTTAACAACATGAGCAGACCGAGAAGTAGGAAGCTTGCCATGTAATTTCCAACACTTGCCACGTGTGTGACCAGCTCTACCACAGTGAAAACAAATAATCCTCCCATCAAATCCACGACCTCCACGTCCTCCCCCTTGACCTCCACGTCCTCCTGACGAGACTTGACCAGCCAAAGCGGCATGATCACTCATCTTTATAGTATTGGGGTTAGACCGGACTGACAGAAGAACTCGGGAATAGACCTCAGTCAGTGAAGACTCACGATTGGGAAGAAACTGGGATCTAGCCGGATCAAACTCAAATCTCAACCCACTGAAGGACATGACAGCCAGCTGCTCTCGCTACTGTCTCATCTGATTTACATCGAAAGTCAACGGCATCAGTACATTTAGTTCTTCGTAGACCTTAAAAGCAGCACAATAATCACTAACTAGGATACCACCCTGCTCCAATCGAAAGAAGGCAAGCAACACATCATAAAGATGATTCAGATCGTCTTTACCAGAATATAATACCATAAGGTATTCCCATAACTCCTTCACGGTATCGCAATGGGTCACCAAAACAAAAATTTTGGGATCCATAGAGTTTATCAACTGATTATATAGTCTAGCATCATCCCAAAACCATACTTTTGCACCCGCCGGATTTGTCTTAGAATCGGGAGCCACCCCCGTGAGATGCTCCTCCTTATCCATGCCACGAATGGCAAATAAAATAATCTTGCGTCAGTGCTGAAAATTGTTTGCTTCTAAACGTTGATCTGTGAAAAGCATAGATGAAGAAACAATTTCAGAAATAATTGGTTTAGGTTCCGCAGGATTCTGATCGGATGTGCTCATGATAATCTCACAAAGCAAAGAAAAATAACATCAGAAAAATCTCACCAAACAAAGTAAACTAGGGGGAATTCGCACCCCTCCAAATCACAATCGCGATCAACAGCAACCTTCCGGCAGGCACAAAAAAAAACCTTCACAAACAAAAAACTCATAAAATCTTCAAACAAAGAGTACCATGAAGAAAACCAAATCCAACCAAACTCCAAATAGCCCTAATCGAGCACCATCAACAATCGAAAAGCCCCAAATCGAGAAGCCCAAAACTGCTAGCCGCAAACAACCGAGAGGTAGTGAGATCGCTACCTCACAAGTGGAAGAAATTTGCGATCAGCAAAAAACTGCGATCAGCAGAAGAAGAAAGGAGGAAGAAAGAAGAACAATCGCGTGAACAGTAGCGTGAACAGTAAAAAAAATAGGGTTTCCCCTTTTTTTTTGCTTTAATCTGCTCTGATACCATGTTGTGACAGCAAAACTTACTCTCCTCAATTAGAGAGAGTTTATATATTAATTAGAACTAGGGCTAAAACAATACATACACAACTAACTACAGGAAAAAGAGGAAAAGAGAAAAAGGGGTTGTGTGGGCCTCACGGCCCACTCGTCCACACTAACACTTATTATAACATTCGAGCTTACATTGAATAATTATTCTAACCAGTACCCTAAGAGAGAGTTACATTAGATAAGAATCATCCAATCTAAAGAGTTAAAAAAAAAAAAAAAAAAAAAACAATCAAAGACCGAGGGCTTTTGCATTTTGGTGTTGAACATATAGACTATTTTTCTTGGTTTTCTGATAACTTTAATAGGCTATGTGGTAGTAAGTAAATCGTCATCCTTTTTTCTAAATTTTAATATGTTAATTTTTCTCATGTAATAAATTATGAATTAGTTAATGATGTTTTTTGTCTATATTTATTACTTTCATAAATACTTTACATAATGTGGGGGTCTTCTATCACTGGTGATGTGGCCGAAATACAATGACATAGCTGGTGATCTGTAGAACGACATAGCTAGTGAGTAGGAGAGAGATAGATCCAATGCAAGTCTAAAATGCAAAGACACGGCTCGAAACCAAAGGGAGGTAGGGTCGAGAAGGCTTGCAGGTAGATAATGACTAAGGCCGGAAAAGCAAGATACTCAGACGGATGCGGATGCCACTTCAAACCTTTTATGATCTCACAGTAATCTAATTTCTCAATCTTTGGTTTTCTTTGAGCATCAAATGGGTTCTCACTTTTAGAGAGAAATATTCTATGCAAAGAATATTCTCAAATCTCAGGTGTTCTTGTGCAAAGAAAATTCTCAGCCAAGAAGGCTGTTCTCAATTTGTTGTCGACTCCCCAAGTTGCTCTCTCACCGGGTTGTGATGTGTTTCAAGTGAAGTCAAGTGAGTCTTTTATACTCTCTTGGTCTTTTAGATTGATGACATATCTCATCATCTCATAAGGATTCAGAGGAGAATTCTTTTTTTTTCTTTTTCTTTTTTTTGGAAATGGTAAATTTATTTATAGATGCACAAAAAGGCAATTAGAGTGGATAGCACCACAGAAAAAGTAGATAAAACAGCAACTCAATGGCTCCTTAAAACATGTCTGCCATGCATATCTTTCTCAAGGATGTCAAGCAGTTAAGGTTGAAGGTTGGAAGGATCAATGATCATCAGCACTCTGGCACTCAAGTTTAGCTAACCAATCAGCAGCTCTGTTAGCCTCACGAAATATGTGAATGATTCTGCAATCATTGAACTGATTCAAGAATCTTTTGATGACTCTAACAGTGCCTTTAACTTTCCGGTGGACAGAGATATCTCCATTTTTCATCTGCACAGCAGTAAGAGAGTCCAATTCCACCAGGAGATTAGTATGAAACCTGATAATAGCTATTTTTAAACCAGTGAGTACATCTTTCAGCTCCAAAAGAAGAATCTGATCAGCATGGACATTGGCATAAAAGGCTAGAATCGGCCAGCCACAGTCATTCCTTTTTTTTTTTTGATAATTGATGAATTATATAAAGATAAGAGGTAAAGAAATACAGACAAACGAGCACCAAGGCGGAGAGACTAATCTCAATCCTTGGGCAAAAGAAGACACAAAATACAGAAAATCTCCCACCCAAAAATCCAGGATACAGCAAAGGTACACCACCCCAGGCACCAACCCAATAGATCAGTCCTCATGCATCATCTCCCAAGATGGAACCCCCTCAAACATAATACTCCTCCCCTATCCAGTCATAGCCAGTCTCTCAGCCGCCACATTGGCCCCCTGAGACATGAGATGGAACGAGAGATTCCAATCCCTACTTAGAGACCAAGCCAAATGCACAAGATGAGTAAATCTGCACGCACACTGCTCCCACCTCTCCATCCAGTCGATAATAAAGGACAACGAACTCTCCACAATCAAATGCCTGTAGCCCTGTGCCCTAGAGAACCTCAAGCCCGTCATTAAAGCCACCAAAGCCGCCCTCGTCCAATCACCCCCTCCTCCCATGCTGGAGAAGGCAAACAAAAAGCCCCCCTCACTATCAATCCCAGAAGACAAAGTAGGATCCACAGCCCAACCGGCAATATTGAGCTTCACCCACCCATCCTCAGGGGGGCACTAGATAGGAGGAATCAGCAAGGGGCATCTACCAGACACTGAAATCCTGAGCTACTTCGAATATCTTCCACCGTAACATCAACAAACTGACTCCTCACTGATGCCCATGGGGCAACAGACACCAAAATACCCTCGATCACGCATGACTTCGAGGATGAAGAATCCTGGAATATCCTCATGTTACACTCCCTCCAAATGTGGCATAAGATAGCCTGAAACACCAAGCGATACAAAATGCGAATGCCACCTCTAATAGGGCAAAGGGATCCATCAGTAATCAGTTTAAGGAACCCAGTAGGAGGGCATGTCCACTTACATAGGAAGGTCTAATGGACTTTAAGTTTAGGAGTCTATCTCCAGTTGGTAAATACATATCTCATTCTGTCATTGTCCTCAATCTCAGTCTGCTGAGAAAAAGATGTCATCTATATCTCAGTTCTACTTCTTTGAACAATAACCTGCCAAGGATGATATTTATTCCTGAAAACTTTGTCATTCCTTTCACACCAGATGTGATAAATAGCAGCAGCAAAAGCAAGTTTTCTTATGAAACAGTTCTTTTGACCCTTGGAAAAATTCTTAACAGCCCAGTCAACCTCACTTAGCCATTGAAAGGTGTGGTTCCTGAATCCACAGTACTTAAGAATATGCCACCAGATTTTCCTGCTGTAAGAGCAACTGAAAGACAAGTGACAGATTTTCAGAGCTATCCCTGCATAAAACACAAGTACTGTAAGTCGTTTTGCCCATTCTGATCAACCTGTCCTTAGTCAAGAGTCTACCCTTGATATTATACAAACTATAAAGGCATGCTTTTTAATATTAGCAGGAAACCATACCAAGTTATGCCAAGAAACATTCTCAGTAACTCCTCTAAGTGAGAGCCAGGTGTCCTTCATTCTAAATTTACCAGTAGGAGAGGAAATCCAAACCAGTTGGTCATGGCAGTCAGTCATAGGGTTATCAAAATTACCAAGTTGCCCCCAAAGACTAGCAATAGAAGGGTTTCTGCTTGAGGGACCATTAGAAATAATCTTGTCTACAGTGGCAAGCCTACAAATACCAAAACTAGCAACGTCTCTATCATCAACCAAGCCAGCCAAGACACCCACAGGGAGCCAATTATCAAATAACAGACATGTAGAAGAGCCAATACCAATGACAGATTTAATGCGAGTAAGAGCCAACTCTCTGTGTTTTAAAATCTGTCTCTAGCATCAGTAGGGGTTGTTAGGCACCCTTAACTTCCAAAAGCATCCATCTTTGATCATATTTTCATGAACCCAGTTGACCCAGCAGTTGTTCTTTCTACTAGCAATGTTCCAAATCAGTTTAAGGACAGCAGCTTTGTTCCAGTCACCAAGTCTAACAATACCCAGCCCTCCCTCCTCTTTAGGTCTGGCAAGAGAATCCCAACTCACAGGATTATAGCCATTTTGCAGCTCCACTCCTTTCCAAAGAAATTTCCTCAACAAAGCATTGATATCTTTAATGATACACTAAGCTAAAAGAAAACAGTTACACCAGTATTGTTGAAAGGAAGACAAGACAGACTTAATGAGAAGGAGTCTACCAGCATAGGAGAGAGACTTCCCTTTCCAAGAACAAACTCTGTTTTTAATTTTGTCAAGAAGAGGAAAACAACCCTTTTTTGAAAGCTTCTCAGAGGACAGGGGAAGACCCAGGTATTAAAAGGGCAGCTCACCCAATTGGAATTGTAGGCATTGCTCAATCTGCTCTTTATCAACATCAGGAACATTAGACAGGAAAATAGAACTCTTGTTTTCATTAGGAACCAGCCCAGATAATTTACCAAAATCCACAAGAGCATCCTTAATGTGCCCAATAGAATCAGGATGACCACTATTGAAGATCATGAGATCATCAGCAAAGGCCAGATGAGATAGGCCAATTTTTTCACACCTAGAATGGAGCTTGATAAGACCATGACTCACCTTGCTGTTAAGAATGTTACAAAACCCCTCCATAGCCAAAACAAACAGATAAGGAGACATAGGATCTCCTTGTTGTATACCCCTACAACTCCTAAAGAAGCCCACAGCCTGACCATTCACAGTAAGGTAAAAAGAAGGGTTAGTGACACATTCCATCACCCACTCCATGAAAATATGAGGAAAACCCCTTACAGTCAAGACCCTTCGAAGATAGCTCCAGCCAATAACATCAAAAGCCTTCCTGAGATCCACCTTTAGAGTGCATTTAGGTTCTCATCTTGGATGTGGTATTTAGCCATCAACTTGTTAGCAAGCAAAATATTATCAGTAATTTGTCTTGCTTTAATGAAAGCAGACAGAGAGACTAACCAGGTCAGGAACAACAAGTTGGAGTCTGTTAGCAACAATCTTGGTGATGCATTTATATAAGACTTTGAAGCAAGCAATAGGCCTGAATTGGTCAGGTTGATCAGCCTCGTTAGACTTGGGAACCAAGGTTAAGAATGTATAATTCAACTCCTTAAGCATGCGCCCATTATCATAAAACTCTTTGATGGCATCAGCGACCGATTCACCCACCACCACCCAGAAGAAGAGAATTCTTACTTCTTCACAAGTCATAAAAATGTTTCTCTAATCCTATAAGGTGGCATCCTCTTGGATTTGCAAGTCAACCCGCTTATAAGTTGAAACATCTACCTTTCCCAGACCTTAGGTTGAAATGCCAGGGTTCAATTCGACCTTCAATGACACCTACGCATGTGGCCTCCACAAGTTAAGAACCATCGGGGTAACCCCCCTAAAAGGACTCTCGTTTGGGACGGAGATCTCCTCTCTAATAAACATGCAAGTCTCACAAATAATCAATTCAATAATTAATTAACTAACAAGTCTGGAGAGTCACATCAGAGCATAACTCGCATTGGTTAGCCGCATGCATTATCATTCATCAAAGTCACAATGTCTCGTCCAGCTCACTTGTGCAGGAGGTAAAGCTAGCAATTGATCGGGTTGATATAGGGTATTAACGAGTTTATACTCACCCAAACCCACCCATTTAATAAACGGGGCTGAGAAATACAAATCCAAACCCAACCCACCTAACCCGTTTAATCTCCCATATAATATTGTAAATATATTAAAATAATATATTTTTATATACAAATAATGTACAATACATAAGATATATGTATAAATAGATGGGTCGAGGCAGATCAAATGAGTCAAGAAGCTCACCTGAACCTCCCATTTATGTACAGGTTGTAAATGGGTTGACCCACTACCAACCTGTTTGTAAAACCATCAACCCAAACCTATGAAATGCAGGCAGGTTCGGATAGTTGGCTGGTCGGGTTACAAATTGCCACCTATAGCCGGAAGCAACAAATGTAGCAAATCTAATACTATAATGTTATACCATAATCAATCTCACGAGTCAAGTCGGAGGGCCCGGAACATGTACTCCATGTTTGATCTCACGGACTCTAATATGAATATCCAGAGTCTACAAGTCTTAACATTCTCAAAGTCTATGTACTCAAATCACCAAAGGTTTGGACACAGACCAAAGGTATATATACAATTTACCTGGTTCCAACAGCATTACTGCACGACAGAAGACCCATGAAGCAAAAAGCACAAATTGGAAGAAGCCATGCTAGACCAGCAGCCAGTCCCAATTGGGATGGTGGCAAGCATGGACTCTACGGACGCCCAGTTCAAGGTGCCTCCAACACCCTAGCCGAGTGGCTGTCGGACCCAATTTTGTTAGTTTTTTTTTGTGCATCCTTTGTTTGGCAATTTGTAGCTTTTCTACCATTCTCGATGTGCTGAATCCATCTACAGACTTCATTAGAGGATTCAAAGAAGTTCAAAAGTTACAGTGTGCTTTACGGCACGCACGCCAGAGCACATACTGAAAAGCATGCCGAAGCACAATTTGGTGTCTATAGCACACAAGTCTCTAAGTAATTTTATGCCACATAGGCATTCTCAAGGTGATGGCATGGCATTTTAGGTCAGGCTGATGTGTTGAGTGTTCCAAAAATGGACATAAACAATTACTAATGTGAAATCTTTGTCGCGCCACGTGGATCCGAAGGTCATTCCTCGTAAATCCTCAAGATCCTATATCTCGGATTTGGGGCGCGACAGAGTGTTATCAGAGCACCAGGTCTGAACTCTTAAGTTGTCTAGGCTTTGGGAAGTCTTAGGGTACAGTGAAAACCTAGGGCGAGAACCTAGATACATGTGAAACTAGGAACCACTTTTGTGAATTGTGTGAAATACACTTTGGTATAATGTGTGATTAAATGACGTGAAATGTATTGCGTGCTTATGCTTGTGTATGTGTATATACTTATGTGATTAGAACAGAACTATTACACTAGAAACATAGAGATTGGTTATCAAATATAAATGGCTAATGATTAATTTAGGCAGTAGTAATGTGATCCTTATTTTCATTTTAAAGTGACAAGACTAGTGTAGCTGCAGATACATGAATCCTCAAACTTTGGATTGATAATAAATGATCACTCGTGAAAAGAATTTTATTAACCTTAGTGACTGGCTCTAAAAGTGAATATAATCCTATAAATTACAATGGGAGAAAATTCCTAAAGATTTAAAATTATGTCTATTATGGGAATAGAACTCTATGATATGGTGTGTACATACATGATATAAGCTGTATGAATAACTGTGAAATTATTGTCATAAGAACCTTAGACTTGAAGCTCCTTATAATAATTGTTTAGGATGAGAATGATTATGAACTGTTTGACTTGTATGGGTATGAGACTATATTATGAAAACTTAGAAACTTATTAAGATAGGATTTATTCTGTGAGTTGGGAAAAATTCCAATTACTTAAGATATAAGTGTGCATACTTGATAAAACATGCTTTTCTGTTTAGGATCAGAATGTAGACATATCTAAGGATAGAAACAGTGCTTGATCGTAGAATTAAATGAATAGGGACATAAAATTAGGCTATGTGACTACTAAACAGAGTTACGAGTAATTGACGATTGAGAAATTCTAGGGAATACCAAACATTCGTGCTTCACAGATTGATGCTAGGAACTCAATGGGAAAAACACTATTAATAATGAACTTTAATATTGACAGAAAAAAAAAATTCTTAAGAAATTAGTAAGTAAATAAAAATTTTAATATGGTAAAAAGTGCTAAATAAAACAATTAAACTATGGAACAACTAATTATAGCTAAGACAAAACACAACTAATTCTCTGCAGTTTAAAATTCAAATTAAGATATTTAAATTCAAACAAACCAATAGGGATAGAGATTTAGTGCGCGAAATGGGAGAGAGAGAGAGAGAGAGAGAGAGAGAGAGAGAGAGAGAGAGAGACTCTCTCTCTAGCCTTGGTCGTCCAAACAAGGGACGAAGGTTTTCTGGTTTTTGGCTCTACAGAGGAAGAAGATGAGGAGACCTTATGGGAAGAAAGAGAAAGCTAAAGTGATGTAGAGATAAGAAAGCTTATTGTAGGAAAAAGAAGGCCAGAGAGAATGAGAGAAAGAAGGAAGAGAAAAAAGAGAGAGGAGAGAAGAAGAAAGCTAGGGAAGAATGTGAGAGAATCAACAATGTTGGGAAGAAGCCCAGGAAGAACAAGCAAAAGAAAGAGATGAAGAAGAAGAGAGTGACGAGGAAGAGGAAGTCGTATACGACAACTATGAAGAAACTGATGATGATGATGATGATGATGATGACGATGATTGGCTCGATGAAGGAGACAAAGGGAAGAGAACCTGGATGAGACAGCACCTAAAAAGACAGAAAAAGCTGGAGGAGGGTAGAGATTATTACTGATCTAGATGAGGTAGGGATTTTCTTTTATTTTACGGTGTTCATGTTCATGAATCTTAACAATGCTATATTTATTAGTTGCTATGTATGATATATGAATTTGGCCATTATATTATGACAGATTGAGTGTCTACATGATAAGCATGCTTAGGTTTAGATTTGTTGCAATTATAATGAACATATGAGTTCTTAGGAATTATTATGATTTTTCTAAACTAACTCTTGTGTGATGTTTGATTTGTGTAAAAATCAACAGGTGTAGTTATACTTGATTAGATTAAGTTAGAATGATTGTAGGATGTATTGGAGATTTATATTTGGAGTCTAGAAGCATAAAAATGCCATCTTGAGACCATATGCATGAAACCCTAGGTAGAAAACTGAATCTAGGTAGATTTCTACGTTCGGTAGGTACCTCGGTACACATTGAGACATCTATCGAATGGTTCGGTAGGACATTCTGTACATACCGAAACACCTACCAAGAGTTGGTAAACTCTCGGAACATCTACCGACACTCGGTACAAACCGAAGCATCGACCGAGGCCTTCGGTAGGTCATACGGTACATACCGAAGCACCTACCGAGAACCACCAAACTCTCGGGAACATCCACCGGCGTTCGGTACATACCGAAGCTTTCGATAGGACCTTCGGTACGTACCGAACACCTACCGAGTACATACCGAGACATCTACCAAATGGTTCGGTATGATATTCGGTACATACCGAAACACCTACCGAGAGTTGGTAAATTCTCGGGAACATCTACCACACTCGGTACATACCGAGGCATCGACCGAGGCCTTCGGTAGGTCATTCGGTACATACCGAAGCACCTACCAAGAACCATCAAACTCTCGGGAACATCCACCGACGTTCGGTACATACCGAAGCTTTCGGTACGTACCGAACACGTACCGAAGCTCAAATGGCTTCCAATTTTGAGGGTTCATCCCTGGATGTGTTGTGCACATGCCTATGAGGTTGGTTTATGTGCAAAAGTTGTGGATATGGTCGAATGTTTAAAAGTGTGCAATAAGGTTTGAAATTCAGGAATATGGAATAACCCTGAATGAGATTTAAGGTGATTTTGACTTGAATGAGTTGGACAAGTATACTGGACTATACAATAGGAGCGGGATAATTAGCAATGTTTGTATAGGATATAGTATGATCTGAGTGGTGCTTGTAGCACTCACTGATCAGGGTTGTGTTTGGTCTTATGACATTGTTTGTTATGAGTGATACTGAGGTATCCATTATTTGTATGTAATTGATTGTAATATTGTTTGTTATGAATGATGCTGAGAGCATCCGTGCTATGATTGAGTGTGGTGCTGGGAGCATCCACTGATAGTCAATGGGATTGACTTCTTTCTATGAATAAAGCATTATTCCGTGGGTGCAAGTCCCAAAAAATAATGGTCATTAGAGCATTATTCCGTGGGTGGAAGTCCCTAAAATAATGGTCGCTAGTTCTATGGTTAGAGCATTATTCCGTGGGTTAGAGTCCCAAAAAATATGGTCACTGGAGCATTATTCCGTGGGTGCAAGTCCCTAAAATAGTGGTCAATGAATTGCATGCTTGTGTTGGACTATGTCTGACAAACCATTGCATTGCATCATTTGTTGCATTCATTGTCAGACATAGTCCAACACAAGCATTAAATTAATTGACCACTATTTTAGGGACTTTCACCCACGGAATAAT
>JAUPMG010116670.1:0-11865 GCA_031762675.1 Pachysandra terminalis | reverse complement strand
CCCACCACCACCTTTTCTCTCTCTACCATAAAATCACTACCTCTCTCTACTTCTCCCTTTCTCTCTCTACTATAAGCCACCACTACCTTTTCTCTCTCTACTTTTCCCTTTCTCTCTCTACTATAAGCCACCATTTCTCTTCTCTCTACTATAAGCTAGCACCACATTTTCTCTCTCTACTTCTCCCTTTCTCTCTTTATTATAAGCCACCACCACCACTTTTTCTCTTTCTACCAAAATCCACTATCACCTTTTCTCTCTCTACCATAAAATCACCACATCTCACTACTATATAAGCTACTATCACCTTTTCTCTCTCTACTATAAGCCACCCTTTCTCTACCATAAACCATTACTACCTTTTCGTTTTGTTTGTTTTAGAAGAATGGTAGAATAGTAAAAATGTTATTAATTGTTTAATAAAAAATAGAAAACAAAAGAAAATGGGCATTTTGGGGTGAAAGCACTTTGCTACAGTGCATAGTACCTCCGTGGCAATTATTTTTGAGTAGAGAGACTTTCCCGGAATGAAGAATTTTCAAATGACGTTTTTGTAATTACTTTTAAAAAGTTACCCTCTACCTTAAGTTTCCCTTTAGTTTATGCTTCTATTTCATCTCATCTTGCCTGGCTTTTTTCAATTAGAACCCATTAAACCTGGTTTAAACAAGGAAGATGAGTTGATGAATGTTACTTGCATCAAGGAAGATAAGTTTCCCCAATGCACTTGTCAACAAACAAGGCCTAAGAGATCCTTCTGGCTGGCTCTCTTCTTTGGTTTAGGTGAAGATTGCTGTAAGTGGAGAGGCGTAGAATGCAACAACATTACTGGACATGTCATCAAGCTAAACCTAAGCTAGCCAAATCAACTACCCTTTGATTATTATGGTGAATTTGATATAGCAGCTTACAACAACTCCTGTTTAGGAGGTAAGATAAATTCTTCTTTGCTTGACTTGAAACACTTGAATTACTTGGATCTAAGCATAAATAATTTTCAAGGAACCCGCATTCCGGAAATTCATCGGTTCGCTAGATAAGTTGATTTATCTCAACCTCTCCTACTCATCATTTGGCGGAACAGTTCCGCCTCATCTTGGAAATCTGTCGAGCTTGCGTTATCTTGATCTCTATGGATATTCATTTTTATCAAATCTAGATACTTTTCCTATTCAAGTTCTAAATTTAAATGTGGACATCTTGCAATGGCTCTCCGGTCTCACATCTTTGAAACATCTTAATATGGGAAAAGTGAACCTCAGTAAGGTAGCAGGTCATTGGCTACAAGCAGCTAATATGCTTCATTCTTTGTTGGATTTGAAATTAGCCTATTGCCAACTTCTCAATCTTCATCTCACCCTTTCTTTTGTTAATTTTACTTTCCTTCAAGAACTTGATTTGTCTTACAATTTCAACCTTGATGGTCGAATACCAAGAGCTTTGGGGAGTCTTTGCAATCTAAAGATTCTAGATCTATCATTCACTGCTATTACTGGAGAAATGACCGATTTTGTGGATCATTTGTCTCCATGCACTAAGAATAGCTTGGAGATGCTAGATTTGAGGTACACCAAATTTGATGGGCGTTTTCCTGAATCATTAGGATATCTTGTGAACTTGAAAACTCTTCGGCTCGCCCGTAACTCATTTTGGGGTTCAATTCCAAAAAGCAGCAGACAAGTCTCAGAATTGGTTTTCTTGGATTTGAGTGGAATTTCATGGAAGGGCGTCATAACCGAAGCTCATTTTTGTAATCTCACGAATGCATGAAAGCCCAACCTTACCATGTGTGACCCAAGTAGAACTATGTGTCAAGCCTTGGGGGTTGAAGGGGGTGATTTATTAAATATTAGATGGTTGTATACTCCTCATGTTTGGTATTTATTCTATCTTACCATGTTTATGTGATGCGTTGTTATAGATATGTGTGACATGAATATTGTTTGAAAATTACTGATTTTATTATATGTAGTGTGAAGAATGGAGTCTAATACCTCGTTAGCAGACTTCATAGTATTTCCCAACTTATTGGGTGGTAAACTCACCCCACGTTTACTATTTTGCAGGAAAAGAACAAGGAGAGACTTGAAGATGAATATTTCTATAAGTAAGGAATTTTGATGTAATAAACTCAGTAAAAGATTTTTTTTTTTCTTGAGAAGATTTTAAATTGTTTTTTAATTTGCTATTCATATTTGTTTTATTTTATGCCTTGTGGTTTGGTGTCCATTCCATTCCATGGAGGGGATGAAGGTCATGCCTAGGAGCCACGTGCACCTAGATAAACGAATTACGAAATTTTGGAACGTGACAACTAAATAGTTTGCATTTTAAATCCGAATAACCTGCTTATTAAATGGGCGGATTTGGATTGACCATATATCAACTTGATATGTTTTTGAAATGACCCGAAGCAGATCCATTGCCAACTCTATCTATGGTTGCAGGTGAATAATTATGTGCTAACTATACATCTGATTAGGGTCCTATTATAAGTTAAGCTGTCATTTATTGTTTAAAAAAAACTCATGTATGAAACCGTAAGAGACATATCAACCTCTAGTCGGCTTCAACCTTCTACCTTAATAGCTTGTACATCTAGTGTCCTATGGTTGATCACCCTTGTTAGTGTGGTGACGATCAAAGGTAATATTGGAATCGTCTACGATATTTCACTATGATTCGTTCAACAGTACAATCCTAAGATGCCTCATGTAAAAGCCACTGACGGTTAAGATAGAAGTCGGCTGAGATTGATATATCTTTTAGGGTTTTAGAAATGGCCGATCATCCTTTTTAGTGTGGTGATGATCAAGGATAATGTTGGAATCATAAAAGAAAAAATTGTTTTATTTTATTGCATTAATTATAAGTTCATTTGGTTAGGGGTATTTTTGGGTTAATAAACAAATCATTTTGTCTTGCAAATATAAATTGTTTAGGTGCTTTTAAAAGAAATAAATGTCAGTTTAACGTATACCTTAAGGGCATACGTTAATAGGACCGATAATATAATGTGAAAGCAATAAATTTCAACTTAACATATGCCTTAAGGGCATACGTTAATAGGATATGACCCATAATATAATGTGGAGAGACTAGAGCATGAGCATGACATGACATGTCCCAATCGTGTCATAGGTCATGCTGTGTGGTCCTTAAGTTACAGTTGTACACTCGTCGCTTGGATTGAGCAGAGGTCCTTAAGCTACCGTGTCGTGCAAGTTGTACACCCGTCGCTTGGATTGAGCTAAGGCAGTACGCTTTAGACATGATCCCAATCCAGTCGTAACTTAGCCTAAATTCATGCCATGTTTAATGTAGGGGTGCAACTCGATTAAATTTGGGTCGGGTTGACCTCAACCTGAACTAAAACCGACCTCCTTGAAGGTCAACCCAAACCTAACCCAACCCGATTTGAAACCCGAACTATAAAACCCAAACACCAAACTAATTTTATTTTGTAAACCCTAAACCCAACCCAACTGACCTAAATTGCAATTTTGGACTGGATTGGTTCGGGTTAATAAGCACAATCACAATTTGGGTCTTTGTTTCTAGGATTAGGGTCCTATTATATGTTAAGCTGTCATTTATTGTTTAAAAAAAACACATGTATGAAACCCTAACAGACATATCCACCTCTAGTCGGCATCAACCTTCTACCTTAATAGCTTGTACATCCGGTGTCCTATGGTTGATCACCCTTTTTAGTGTGGTGATGATCAAGAGTAATATTGAAATCGTCTACGATATTTCACTATGATTCTTTCAACAATATAACCATAAGTTGCCACATGTAAAAGCCATTGACGGTTAAGATAGAAGTCAACTGCGATTGATATATCTCTTAGGGTTTTAGAAATGGTTGATCATCCTATTTAGCGTGGTGATGATCAAGGATAATGTTGGAATCATAAAAGAAAAAATTGTTTTATTTTGTTCCATTAATTATAAGTTCATTTGGTTAGGGGTATTTCTGGGTTAATAGAAAAAATCATTTGGTCTTGCAAATATAAATTGTTAAGGTGCTTTTTAAAGCAATAAATATCAGTTTAACGTATACCTTAAAGGCATACGTAATAGGACCCATAATATAATGTGAAAGCAATAAATGTCAGCTTAACATATGCCTTAAGGGCATACGTTAATAGGATATGGCCCATAATATAATGTGGAGAGGCTAGAACATGAGCATGACATGACATGTCCCAATCGTGTTATACGTCATGCTGTGTGGTCCTTAAGCTGCCGTGTCGTGCATGTTGTTCACATGTCGCTTGGGTTGAACAGAGGTCCTTAAGCTACCGTGTTGAGCACGTTGTACACCCGTCGCTTGGATTGAGCTAAGGCAGTCTAAACGCTTTAGACATGATCCTAATTCAGTCGTAACATAGTCTAAATTCATGCCATGTTTAATGTAGGGGTGCAACTCGATTCAATTTGGGTCGGGTTGACCTCAACCTGAACCCAAACCGACGTCCTTGAAGGTCAACCCAAACCTAACCCAACTTGATTTGAAACCCGAACTATAAAATCCAAACACCAAACCGATTTTATTTTGTAAACCCTAAACGCAACCCAACTCAACTTAAATTGCAATTTTGGACTGGTTTGGTTCGGGTTAATAAGCACAATCACAATTTGGGTCTTTGTTTCTAGGTTTAAGGTCCTATTATATGTTAAGCTGTCATTTATTGTTTAAAAAAAAAAACACATGTATGAAACCCTAAGAGACATATCAACCTCTAGTCGGCTTCTACCTTCCACCTTAATAGCTTGTACATCCGGTGTCCTATGCTTGATCACCCTTTTTAGTGTGGTGATAATCAAGGGTAATATTGGATTCCTCTACGATATTTCACTTTGATTCTTTCAACAGTATAACCATAAGATGCCACATGTAAAAGCCATTGACGGTTAAGATAGAAGTCGGCTGAGGTTGATATATCTCTTAGGGTTTTAGAAATGGTCGATCATCCTTTTTAGTGTGGTGATGATCAAGGATAATGTTGGAATCGTAAAAGAAAAAATTGTTTTATCTTGTTTCATTAATTATAAGTTCATTTGGTTAGGGGTATTTTTGGGTTAATAAAATTTTTTTTTTGTCTTGCAAATATAAGTTGTTAAGGTGCTTTTTAAAGCAATAAATGTCAATTTAAAGCACACCTTAAGGACATACATTAATAGTTAATAGGACCCATAATATAATTTGAAAGCAATAAATGTCAGCTTAACATATACCTTAAGGGCATACGTTAATAGGATATGACCCATAGTATAATGTGGAGAGACTAGAACATGAGCATGACATGACATGTCCCAATCGTGTCATAGGTCATGCTGTGTGGTCCTTAAGCTACCGTGTCGTGCACGTTGTACACCCGTCGCTTGGATGAGCTGAGGTCCTTAATCTACCGTGTCGTGCACGTTGTACACCCGTCGCTTGGATTGAGCAGAGGCAGTCTAAACACTTTAGACATGATCCTAATCAAGTCGTAACTTAGTCTAAATTCATGCCATGTTTAATGTAGGGGTGCAACTCGATTGAATTTGGGTTGGGTTGACCTCAACAAACCGACCTCCTTGAAGGTCAACCCAAACCTAACCCAACCCAAACTATAAAACTCAAACACCAAACCGATTTTATTTTATAAACCCTAAACCCAACCCAACTCAACCTAAATTGCAATTTTGGATTGGTTTGGTTCAGGTTAATAAGCACAATCACAATTTGGGTCTTTGATTCTAGAATTAGGGTCCTATTATATGTTAAGCTATCATTTATTGTTTAAAAAAAGCTCATGTATGAAACCCTAAGAGACATATCAACCTCTAGTCGGCTTCTACCTTCTACCTTAATAGCTTGTACATCTGGTGTCTTATGGTTGATCACCCTTTTTAGTGTGGTGATGATAAAGGGTAATATTGGAATCATCTACGATATTTCACTATGATTCTTTCAGCACTATAACCATAAGATGCCACATGTAAAAGCCATTGACGATTAAGATAGAAGTCGGCTGAGATCTCTTAGGGTTTTAGAAATGGTCGATTATCCTTTTTAGGGTGGTGATGATCAAGGATAATGTTGGAATCATAAAAGAAAAAATTGTTCTATCTTGTTGCATCAATTATAAGTTCATTTGGTTAGGGGTATTTTTGGGTAAATAAAAAAAATCATTTTGTCTTGCGAATATAAATTGTTAAGGTACTTTTTAAAGCAATAAATGTCAGTTTAACGTATACCTTAAGGCATACGTTAATAGGACCCATAATATAATGTGAAAGCAATAAATGTTACGTTAATAGGACCCATAATATAATGTGAAAGCAATAAATGTCAGCTTAACATATGCCTTAAGGGCATACGTTAATAGGATATGACCCATAATATAATGTGGAGAGACTAGAACATGAGCATGACATGACTTGTCCCAATCGTGTCATAGGTCATGATGTATGGTCCTTTAGCTGTCGTGTCGTGCACGATGTACACCCGTCGCTTGGATTGAGAAGAGGTCCTTAAGCTACCATGTCGTGCACGTCGTACACCCGTCACTTGGATTGAGCAGAGGCAGTCTAAACGCATGAAGTTCTCGAGGGTTATACCCATGGGTATCAATGGAGATATTGCGACGTGACGGTCTATTATTGGACTATCTGCTCTTACCATTTTCATATCTACACTCTTTATCTCTTACTCACCCTCATGGTTTTTATTCTCGGGATCTTGGATCGGATCAGTCCAGGCCGATCCCTGTCCGGTATTGGATCAACCGATCCTGGTCCAATCCAAGTTTTGGATCGTCCTTAAAAAAAAAAAAAAATTGGATCGGACCGGATCAGTCGATCCGTATCGGTATCGATTGGATCGGTCCGATCCAAAGCCACTTGGTACAATAGTTTGTATTGTGGCTTGGGATCAGACCGGTCTTAGCCGATCCGATCCGGACTGATCCTTGAAACCATTATCTCCCTCATTTCCTTCTTTAACTCCGTATGACTGAGGTTATCATTGTATTCCATATATTTTTAAATAGTGAAAAACATGGATGTGAGGCGATATCCGTAGACGTAGGCATATTGCCGAACCACGTAAAAAGCTTGTGTTCTCTATTTGATTCTCCCTTTCATTTTATATGTGTTTGTCAATGGTTGATGTAGCGCCCGCCGTCTGTACAGCTGCACGTCGGTTTAGACGGATGGTTGGGATGTCCTATGTGCCCAAACAAGACCTTATCCAATTTCGAACAGTGCAGAAACAATTGATACATGACATGTCAAATATCGACGTTGTCACGTGCTTATGCCATTTACACCAATTTAAAAAGCTCAATCCAAATAAGAAGTGCATACGGCTTGAATAAAGAGTGTACAATGTGTCGGTCCACCTGTGTGTCGCCCAATCCGGCACTGTTGAATTGGCATGAGACTGGTTCTTAGGCTGTGTTGTGTCGTGTGGGTTTCACTATCTGTGCACGAGCACAGATATTGTATAATACAATGTGAATAGGCCCAAATACGAACATTACATGGAACATCCCAATCGTGTCATAGGTCATCTTCCGTGAGGTCCTTAAGCTGCCGTGCCGCACGTTGTACACCCCTAGCTTGGATTGAGCACGGACAGTCTAAGCGCGTGATCCTATTTGGAGCCTAACTTAGTCGAAGTTCAAGCCCTGTGCATTCCTTGCATGCTCTCGTCAGTTAACTAATCCTTGTTTGTATTTTAAACGTAATGTAATTAGAATAGAAAGATTCAGCCTGGAGCGGTTGAAGAAGAAGCCTTCGTATCCAAGAAAAAAAAGATACAATGGGTCATGACATCGAGCGGACTTTTGTTAAGTTTCGAATGAGTATTATTGATTTCGATGGTCAAGATAAATAAAATAGGGCCCTAATTCTAGTAAATGGTCATGAATCATGATGCGATCGGTTCTTCATTTTTGACCTAATTAAGAAGACTTCCTTGATGGTTACAATCAAGCTTATTTTTCTATACCATCATGATCACTTACTAGAATTAGGGCCATATTATATTTATCTTGACTTGACCATCCAAATCAATAATGTTGATTCAAAATTTACCAGTCATCATGAACCATTGAATTATACCTTTCTTTTGTAGCACATGAAGGTTTCTTCTTCAACCCTACCTGTCAAGGCCAGTTTGTTTTTCTAGAACATGAGCATGACATGACATGTCCCAATCGTGTCATAGGTCATGCTGTATGGTCCTTAAGCTGCCGTGTCGTGCACGTTGTACACCCGTCGTTTGGATTGAGCAGAGGCAGTCTAAACGCATGATCCTAATTCAAACGCATGATCCTAATTCAGTCGTAACTTAGTCTAGATTCAAGCCATGTTTAATGTAGGGGTGCAATTCGATTCAATTTGGGTCGGGTTGACCTCAACCTGAACCCAAACCGACCTCCTTGAAGGTCAACCCAATCCTAACCCAACCTGATTTGAAACCCGAACTATAAAACTCAAACCGACCTCCTTGAAGGTCAACCCAATCCTAACGCATTATCTCTACATGTTTGCTTAAATATAAAGAAATCGTTTATATCTTAGAAAAGAGACTTGCAAGTGTATTCATATGTAGGTAAGCAGAGGCATACTTTTGTTTTGTTTTTATCATGATGTGAGGTGATCACATAAGAAGATATTGGTGGAGTTCATTTTTGTGTAGCTTCCACTTATCATTATGTAAGTGACTTATTGATAATTCCTTGTCCATGGACCATGAAGGATACAAGCCCAACCCACTACATCAAATGGTGGAAAAATCCGATCTGATCCACTAACCAGCCCAAACCCACCCGGTAGTTTGGTGGATTCTGGTTGACTGAATAGTTTTTTAATCAAGTCGAACCTGAACCTATATAACTAATTTAACACCTTGATTTTTATAAACCTAACTAAGTAGATTAATTAAGGGTTGAATTGAAATCTGATTGATAAACCTATATAGAAATCCTACATGGGCAAGTCTTTGGGATTGGGCTTAAATTTAAAAATTGAACTTGGTAAAAATTAAATTTGAGCATAGGTTTATGGGCTTGAATTAAGTTAGGATGCGTTTTGGACCTTATTGTTGGGCCCAAGAAGATCCTTGGAACCCAAGTTACTAACCAACACGCCTTGGATGGACCGATGGAGGTCATTAATGGTTGGTCGACGGACCGACAGTTGTAAATTTTGTAGACATTTATATTAGTTGTGTATTTAATTCCTCTCGAGCCTTGATAGTGATCTGAGACTACGTAGGAAAAATATTTGTTTGATTTTGAATATGTTTATATGATTTTTATGATTATTTGTTGATGTGATATAAATATGATGATTTGATATTGAATATGTGAATCATGATGAATGTGAAGTTTTATATCTGATGATGAATATATAAGAAGAGGAGAGAAATGGGTAATGGGATTGAGGATAATAAATCCCAATAGATCTTGTGAATGATTGTGATTTGTATTGTATCATGGAGGATGTTCGTGTGATGCTTTTGGTCATACATTTTCATATTAAAACATAGTGGTTCGAAAATTTTACCCGATGGGTTGAAAGTGTATGCAAGAAAGGTAAAATGATGAAAAAATTAATTACACAAAGACAGATTTACGTGGTTTGACAAATTGTATCTATGTCCAAGGATGCACTTCTAGGTTTATTATTCTCGACTGACGTTCAGTGCTAGCAGATCATCAGTACTTCATAATTGCTAAATTAGCATCGGTCTCCACATAACAAACAAAAAGCCTTTAGAATTGTGATGCACATGTAGAATAATTGAAAGCCCAATAATGATGACCCAAACCATGCCTATGGGGATAATGGAGGTTTGTATAGACAACCAATGTCACAGATGGAGAAGGAATGCCTGAAACCTAACTTTTTCATAAATGACTAAGTGTGTGAAACATAGGAGGCTTATATTGTTTAAAGGTGAATGAGAATGTCTGAAAATCTAATGTTATCATGTGTGGCACAAGTGGACACCAGCTAGTTCATCCATTCAGCTTTTTATTTATTTATTTTTATCTCATTTTGTTCGGCCTTTTTCATCAGCCAACTATTTTTTTTTTTTTTTTTTTTTTTTTTTTTTTTTTTTTTTGTGTTGTAATCATCAGGCAGCTATCAATCCAAGTTTTGGGTCGACCAATTTTCGGGTTGACCGGACCCAAATTGTACCTTGTAATAATTCATCACTTGAAAGAATTTAGGTGTGGGACTAATCCACGTGGGTCACAATTTGATAGTTATATATTCTGTGATTGCAGAGACATAAGATAATTCTTCTTCTATTTTCAATCACTTTTTAAGAAGTTACGGCTTGGATCAAGGATATACAACGTCTTGTGTCACCTGTTTACCGGCCCAGCCCGGCACTATTGAGATGGTATGAGACATGGTTCATAGGCTATGCTGGGTCATGTGAGTTTTACAGTCTGTGCATGAGCACAGCACAGTATAGTATAATGTGGACAAGTTCAAATGCGGGTATGATGCGGCATATCTCAATCGTGTCATACGTCATGTACCGTGGGGTCCTTAAGATGCCGTGCCGTCCAAGTTGCACACCCCTAGCTCGGGGCCTAAAGTCTTGTGCATTCCTGGCATGCTCTCATCAGTTAACCAATCGTGTCATGATGTGCCGTGGGTTCTTCAGCTTGGAAATGGATTTCAGAGTGAAACGATGAAGACTGGCCTTGGCCGGAAGCGTTGAAGAAAAAGCCTTCATATCCAAAATAAGTAAAATATGGTACTAATTCTTGTCCCTTGGTTGGAATAAAATACTAAAAAGAGAAACTCAATTAACTCACTTGACTACAGATGTTGACAATCTTGGTGGTAGTACTATTGATCGGTGAAATCGGTAGAAATCGCTATTTAAACGCGATTAAGTCAATTGAGCCGCTAATCGCTTGATTTTATTGATTTTGAGGTAGACAAGATCTTCTAGGTACGGAAGCATTCCAACCATCTGCCTAAATCGGAGAGTCGGTCGTACGGACGGCGCTATGTCAAATCCAATGAACATAAAACACAACATAAAAGAAAACACACATGATTTACGTGGTTCGGCAAGAGTTCCTACATCCACGAATTGCCCCTTGGACGCCATTATTCTCATTCAAATGTTGAGATTTTACAATGTTTTACATAATAAACCAATACACCATCAGAATAGAAGAAGGAAAGAGAAGGTAAAGAAGCTGAAAATAGCTCTCTGTATCCTCTCCCTTAAAAAGAAAAATCCCCTTTGCTCCTATCTTTGTGCCCTCCTTGAAGAAGAAGGTTCCCCAGCATGAAGTCTCCCACATCTCTCTTTGTGTCTTCCCCTCTTTTGGAGAAGTCAAGTCCCCCCCTTTTGCCTTGCGCCTCTGTCCCCTTTCTGTCACATCACCTTTTGATCAAATCATGTAAGAGAGTAGGTAGAGTAGGTGGGGGAAGTGTTTGTGCAGTGAATAGTATTCTCGAGATCATGTGAATAGTGTCCCGAGATCAAGGTGAACAGTATCCCAAGATTAAGGTGAACAGTGTCTCGAGATCAGGGTGAACAGTGTCCCGAGATCACATGAACAGTGACCCGAGATTAGGGTGAATAGTGTTTTTCAGACTTCAAAAGGTCAAAAAAACAAGCTATGTTATGTTACCAATAAATGGGTGCCACGTCTGTGTTGTCAATGACGTGACGCCACGTGTACGCTTAAAAATCAGGGGTCATCAATAGCCCCTGCCTGACGAGGTACAAGAAATAAGCTTCATTAGGCAAACAGAAGTGACCACCTCAGGGTGGTCAGCCCGATGCAACTCGAAGCAGTCTCTTTTTCTTAGGACTTAGGGTGT
>JAUPMG010116660.1:0-11865 GCA_031762675.1 Pachysandra terminalis | reverse complement strand
ACCCATGGTACGGTGGCAACCATCTTCTGTATTAACGAGTGTACAATACTCGTGGTCCAGGCAAACCATATAGAGCTCCACTATACTCTATCCTTATTTAAGTGGGCTTTCAACCACGAGGATAGTCAACCGACCAGGAGGCATTTTGCACTCCTTTATTTCTCCATTATGGTCATTAAGAATTGTGCTAACATAGTATGTATGCAATTATTCCTTGTATTTGGATTACCTTGGATTTGGATTTCAGTTCAGTATGTAAGGCCCAGCTGAGTGCCTACTTGTTTAGTTTAATTTGTTTATCTACTTCTTTATTCTCTGTTGTTAGCTTCTGCATACACCGTGATGAATGAGATCAATATTTTGTTCATCCTTTGGTTTGTTTGATATGGCAATCCGTGGTCCAGAAGTGGATCCTGAAGGTCTCACCTCGAGATTCATGCCATCTTGCCTAGGGATTCGTGCTCGGGTTTTGGGGCGTGACACTATGCGTGAAGAATGGGAGTGAGAAGCGGATCCTTTCATGTGTGAGGAATTTAAAATTGATGAGGTGGCAGGATTGTGATGAGTTGGAGAGTTTGTTCGTTGCACAAACAAAGGAGATAAAATAGGATCTAAAAAGGATTCTTTGGTATTCAAAGTATTAACAAATTTGCTACTACTTTGAATACCAACGGCAAAATTTGTTAATACTTTGAATGCAAAATTTTATTTACTTACATTCATAATCAATTGAGATGGGTGCAGGACCCCATAACGGGAATATCCATGTAAATTTGCTAAAATCGTCAATAAAATTAATGTAATATCTGAAACCATTTATAGAGGAGATGGGTGCAGGACCCCATACATCAGAAAATAATAAATCCAACAGTTGAGATGACATAGAAAGTGAAGAAGTAAATGGTAAGCGGTGACTCTTTCCTAATTGACATGCCGAACAAATTCTGGTGTTTTATTCTTGTGAACTGGTAGGCCATTATCAAAAATGATTTTCTGAACAATCTTGTCAGTTGGGTATCCAAACCGATGATGCCAGATTGCAGATGTAACACGTTCTCCAACAATTGATGCCAGCCTTGATGCTTTATTTTTGGACTCGTCAATGGTGGGTAGTTAATAGAGACCGTCTTTATGCTATCATTGGCACAATTTCCTCCTCGTTTGCTGATCCTTAACAACACAAAATTTTGGGTGAAACTCAAAGAAAACATCATTTTCAATTGAGAACTGTCGAACAGATAGTATGTTCATGGCAATATCAGACACATGTAACACATTTTTAAAAGAAAATGAGGCATGAGGGGTACGAATAATAGAAGAGCCAATGTGATATATCGTCAAACCTGCACCATCACCAACACGAATCTAATCATTTCCACTATACTCTGAACCCATGGAGAGATTTGAGAGATCTGCAGTGAGATGGTTTGTTGCCCCTGAATTAGGATACCAGTGTTAATATGATTCAAGCGAGTGGTGTTGGGTGGCAAGTAGGGCAGCAAAAGATGAAGATGAGTCACCCGGGTATGAATGATCAAATCTGTGATAACATTGGAGATCAGTGTGACCAAGCCGGTTGCACACTTGGCATGTGTTTGTAGAACGTTGCTTGGATTTTTTACAATCACCACTGGATGAGTGGTTGAATCGACCACGTCCTCTATGATTAAAGTTAGGAGGTTGTCTTGGACGATTTGATCTTTCGGATGAGCTATTAGAATGACGAGTGGCAACATTTGCAGAAGGAAGAATACCATCTGAAGCCTCATTGAGGGAGGTTGGTTCCAGTTGCATTTCCTAGGTGAGGAGTAGAACGTACAGTTCATCGATGTCAATTGTCTCCTCCCTAGTAGTGATCGACGTGACAACAGCTTCATATTGTGGGCCAAGCCCACCCAAAATATATAGAACTAAAGCTGAATCATGAACTGGTTGTGCCACAGCAGCGAGGGAATCAGAAAGAGATTTGGCACGTTGAAGATAGTCTGTCGTGGATAGGCAATACTTTTTTAGAGATTGTAGCTGCAGCTTCAACTGCATGACTCGTGCCCTTGATTGAGAAGAGAACATTTTCTCTAGGGCTATCCATGCCTCTCTGGTAGTTAAGAGACCAACAATTTGTGCTAAAACTCTATCAGATAGTGAAGAGACAAGCAAACTTAGAATCAGTTGATCTTGTTGTTGCCAGACAAAAAGATCTAGATTAAAATATGGTGTGAAGGAGCCATCCAAACATTGCAGAAATCTGTTCGGAGATGGAATGGTACCATTGATAAAGCCTTCAAGATCATGAGCACGAAGGATAGGAAGGAACTGCGATTTCCATAGCAGATAGTTGCCGCGATCTAATTTAATAGAAACGTGGTGCTGAATGTTTCCTATCGGAGACGAGAAGACAGCCATTATAGACGGGTTGGAGGTTGTTGCAATAGATTTAATAGAATCCATTTAAGAGGAAAACAAATTTAGGGATTGAGGAAGAGACGTTAGTCTTTCGGCTTCGATACCATGTAAAGTTTCAATGTTTGGGTTTGAATGACTCAATCTCATTCTGAGATTTGAGTGTTATATTTATATATTTTGTAAAAGTATATCACAAGTCCAACATGCGATGGACACTTTACAATCAATAAGAGATTTGAATTTCAAATCTCATTTACACATTCTTATCTTCTATAAATATACTGACTTTACCAACTGACCAAGCTAAAATCTTCAAAAGAAAATTTGAGTTAAAATGGGGAATGACAAAAGAAACAAATGTGATTTCCAGAGTTAGATTAAAAACAATTCACTAAGCTATTTCATGGTAGGAAGTCTGGTATACTTCTAATTTCTTACCCATCCAACGGTCACCACTGGCTGAACAGTCGGGACAATTTATGAGTCAAACGTGTTCACAACATAGAATTTTGCTTGTGAGGACACACAATATCCTCAGAAATGGAAGCTTCTTGAAGACAGTTATTCAAGAACAAATGGGGAAGACTAACCTTTTTCAATGTCTGCAAATGAATCTGAAATGTCAATTGTAGAAAATATTGGGTAGACAACAAAAGGCAGACTTCCTTGCAATCTTGAATCTAGTTACAAAAGAAAATATAGGGGGAAATTGCATTAATGAAAACTCGGCTGGGATTGGATCTCACAAAAGACAATGGCCTCTCTACTAACCTAAGTTCTGAAAAAGATGAAGTCAAAATATCCGCTTTTACATGATTATAATACCTCATTTTAACCAGAAACAAAAATAAAATACATCACCAATATATGGTTTATACCTTTACATGCTTGCCTGAGCTTGCTACTCGAAGCTTAATGCAGTGCAGTCAATTCCACTATTACAAATCAAATCGATGTTACAAGCACCTATAACAAAACCATTGACAAAGACGATCAAAAAGAATAATCACCTCATATACAATAAGCATCTCAACCCGGCAATGCATGGAAGTAAGAAAATAAAGAATAAACTATAAGTATGCAGTTACATTCTAAGTAATAGTAACTCGGGACACAAATAGGTAATAAGAAGAAGGCTATTAACAAAGCCAAGCATCCCTTTCATGCATCATGCACAAGTGAAGAGACACGATGTGAATAGCCACAACTATCATTTGTGAAACAAATTTAAGGATTTCTTTGACCAATTGTTGTCCATAATCAGGTGGCATCCTCTCCTAATTAGAAGACCCAATCCTTGATTGTTGCATTATCAACAAGAAATGGACATCATCAGGACCACATATTGAATACCATAATAGGTTTATAGTCAACCTCTAGTGAGTCAACCAACACGATGATAGATTTTAAAGCCAAACAAAGAACCAATAGATTATCAGGGAACCTTGATCCCAGGAAACTTTTCTAATCCATCGTAAGATTTCCATAAGCAAAAGGAATGCAAATAGCTGATGGTTATAAACAATTTGAGTCCAACATGCAGGCCTCCTCCATATTTAAATTTTATCCCTAGGTTAATGTGTAAGTATAAAATCAACTGGAATCTAAATTCCTGAAAATTAGAAGGATAACAAATAACCAACAAAATCAGAGATGTCAACAAAATTAACTTAGAAAAGGAAAGGAGGAAAAAAGGGGAAAAGAACTATACAGATATATCATGAGACGTTCAATGGAAAAGATAGCAACTCCATGAGACAATAATATATATCAAAGTTGTTACTTTTCAACCAAAAATAAAACTGGTTAATGACCATGGATTACTTATTCGTTCATTTCCCAACAGAGCGGTTCCATGCTACTCTGATGCAGACTGGGCTGGTTGCCCAGATGATAGACTATCTACAAGCGCTTATTGGCTCTTCTTAGGACCTAATCTGGTATCTTGGAATTCCCACAAACAGCAAATTGTCGCTCAATCCAGCACCGAAGCGGAGTATAAAGGTGTTGCTAACACTGCTGCCGAAGTATCATGGGTCCAAAGTCTCCTTGGTGAGTTGGGAATTTTTCAGCCATGTCCACCCATTCTCTGGTGTGACAATATTGGAGCAACCTACTTAACGGAAAATCCCATTTTTCACGCAAGAACAAAACATGTAGAAATCGATTTTCACTTTGTAAGGGAAAAAGTAGCCAGAAAAGACTTGGACGTTCGATTTATTCCATCAGTTGATCAAGTGGCTGATATTTTTACAAAGGCTTTGATTGGAAGTTGATTTCTCACTTTGAAGAACAAGCTCACAGTGCTTGCACCACTATTTCACTTGTGATGGCGTGTTAAGGATATTGACTAGGTCAAGATTGTATATCTAATTTAGTAGATAAATTTAAACTTATGTTTTACATTTTACAGTTTATGGTACAAGTTACCAATGTAACTACAGTAACCAATACTCTACATATATTGAAATTATTCATTGTGTCTCAGTTAAGAGACTACACCAAAATCATTTTCAGATCTTACATTCTTTCATGTCCATTAGTGCTCTTATATATGGATGTTTTACATTCAGATAATTGGTTGCTGGGTTTTGTTATACTTTTCAGATTTATTAAAATTAATTATTTAATTTAAGGAGAAACCTCAAATATATTTTTCCATCAATAAATATTAAATTTTTAGATTGCATGTTGTGGTTTGGTACCCATCCCTCGGGAATGTGATTTACACCTTGGGACCCACGCAAGCATGCCCCGTGTTTGGGTTGTGACATGCAAGGTTTTGATAATCCTGATTTGTTTATTATACTGACATATAATCCTAAATGCAAGAAGACTCAAGAAGAAAGAAGACATGGTGAACTACCACAAGAAATATCATATTTGATTGCAAGGATTTTTCAAGCAAAGTTACAAGATTTGAAGGACCAATTATTCAAGGAACATATATTAAGGAAGATCGCAACATATATTCATGTGTTTGAGTTTTGGAAGAGAGGTTTACCACATGCACATATCTTGAAAATTATGAAACCAAAATACAAAATCATAAGCTTGATATGCTCAGACTTGACAGTTGTTCAGTACTTACACAAGCATATATACTAAGGACACAACAAAATTACTGTATGTATTGCTCCTCGTGATGAAGCAATGTAGTTGATGGAGTTTAGCAATTCCAATAATCCACATTATGTACTTTTTTGTTTTTTTAGACTAGTGAGATGCAAGTGCGTTGCACATGGAGGCATTTATATTGAATAATATTTTTTTTATTCCTTCAAGTTAACTCTCAATTCTTTAGTTATTATAATGGTTGTACTTCAAGGTTTAATTACTTTTGTTTTTTAGAAAAAAGAAAAAAAGACAAGTTGATTTGGGCACCAAAGGTTTCTAAAATTTAAAATCATATTTGATACATGAAGTGTCATAGCACTTACATTAGAGAGCCTTTATTGGCCACATAACAAAAAGAAATCAATAGACATGTAAAACACATTTGAGATTAAGTTTGAAAAAAATGTCAATACATAATCAATCATCATCTTTGAGAATAGTATTTTATGTTTGTCGTTCCTTGGTGTTTATAAAAGTTTTCATAATTCATAGATGTGAGATCTTCTATTGTTTCTCTGTTACATTCTTACTTTTGTAAGACCCTTGTAGTATTTATATTGCATCTGTTTGGTATCAAAACAAAGTGTTTTAATTTTTTTCTGAGAAAAGATTTTCTGATTATTCTTTTTTGTCCTATAGACCTCTTGCAATGCCCTTATATTATAATAATTTATGACTATACATTCTCATTACATAATTGAATTTTTCATTTCAATCTTAAGTATCAAATTTTTTTTTTGCATAAAAATTGCTCGTAGATCCAAAAGGAGTGGGAACAAAAGATAGAAAACGAAAAAGAACAAAATAACAAAAAACAAAATCGAAAGAAGAAAGAAGAAAAAATCATGATAAAAAGTAAAGTTCAAACAAATCACACAAGTTGATAGCTAGTAGGGTTAACGCATGAAAACCGGTTTTGAACCCAGTCCTTTGGTATTAATATACAGACTTTACCAACTGTCCAAGATGAAATCTTCAAAAGAAAATTTGAGTTAAAATGGGGAATGACAAAAGAAATAAATGTGATTTCCAGAGTTGGATTAAAAACAATTCACTAAGCTATTTCATGGTAGGAAGTCTGGTATATTTCTATTTCTGACCCATCAAACGGTCACCACTGGCTTAACAGTCGGTACAATTTATGAGTCAAACGTGTGCACAACATAGAATTTTGCTTTTAAGGACACATAATATCCTCATAAATGGAAACTTCTTGAAGACAGTTATTCAAGAACAAATGGGGAAGACTAACCTTTGTCAATGTCTGCAGACAAATCTGAAATGTCAATTGTAGAAAATATTGGGTAGATAACAAAAGGCAAACTTGCTTGCAATCTTGCATATCAATGACATGCTAGTTACAAAATAAAATATAGGGGGAAAATGCGTTACTAAAAACTCGGCTAGGGTTGGATCTCACAAAAGACAATGGCCTCTCTGCTAATCTATGTTCTGAAAAAGATTAAGTCAAAATATCTGCTTTTACATGATTATAATACCTCATTTTAACCAGAAACAAAAATAAAATACATCACCAATATATGGTTTATACCTTTACATGCTTGCCTAAGCTTGCTACTCGAAGCTTAGCATAGTGCAGTCAATTCCATTATTACAAATCAAATCGATGTTAGAAGCACCTATAACAAAACTATTGACAAAGACTGTCAAAAAGAATAATCACATCATATACAATAAGCATCTCAACCCGGCAATTCATGGAAGTAAGAAAATAAAGAATAAACTATAAGTATGCAGTTACATTCAAAGTTATAGTAACTCAGGACACAAATCGGTAATAAGAGGAAGGCCATTAACAAAGCCAAGCATCCTTTTCATGCATCATGCACAAGTGAAGAGACACGATGTGAATAGCCACACCAATCATTTGTGAAACAGATTTAGGATTTCTTTGACCAATTGTTGTCCATAATCAAGTGGCATCCTCTCCTAATTAGAAGACCCAATCCTTGATTGTTGCATTATGAACAAGAAATGGACAACATTAAACCACATATTGAATACCATAATATATTTTGAAACTATGGTCAACCTCTAGTGAGTCAACCAACACGCTGATAGATTTTAAAGCCAAAAAAAGAACCAATAGATTATCAGGTAACATTGATCCCAAGCAACTTTTATAACCCATCATAAGATTTCCTTAAGCAAAAGTAACGCCAATAACTGATGCTTATAAACTATTTGGCTCCAACATGTAGGCCTCCATATGTAAATTTTATCCCTAGGTTAATGTGTATGTATAAAATCAACTGGAATCTCAATTCCAAAAAATCAAAAGGTTACAAATAACCAACAAAACCAGAGATGTCAACAAAACGACCTTGGAAAGAGAAATGAGGAAAAAAGGGAAATGAACTATACAGATATATCATGAGACGTTCAATGGAAAAAGATAGCAACTCCATGAGACAACAATATATACCAAAGTGGTTACTTTTCAACCAAAAATAAAACTAGTTCATGACCGCCTTACTTAGAAAGATTTTATTTGGGATAATTTACTTGTTTCAGTTAAATACATCAATTATCTAAGAAGTCCATTACTCAAAGCTTCAGTTAATGAATACTTAATAAGTTATAGATATTAGTTCAAGACAAAGATGAGGCTCTGTTTGGTACAACTTTTCAAAAGTTGCTATCAAAAGCAAGAAAGCAAGAAACAAAAAAGCATTTTTTTCACTAGATCTTGTGAAGCAAAACCGTTTGGTAAGTTATTGATTTGTTCTGATAAGCAAAAAACTAGGTTTGAAAAAACAAAAAGAAGAAGACAAAAAACAAAGTAAAATCTTATTTACTTCTTTGGTCGTAAATTGTTACTAAATACTCATATTAAAATTATGAGTTGATCGACGTTTTCCCCAATATCAAACCCATCAAAAAGCATAGTGAATCTCACTGTCATTGCAAATGATGATATGATTCCTTCTTCATTTTGACTTTTGCTCTTTAATTCCTTCAAATCAATTTTACAGGTTGAAATTAATGGCTAACGCGAAGCATTTGTAGGTCATCCATAAATCAGAAATTCATCTTCTGCAAACCAAAAAGAAAAAAGAAGAGTAACTGGAATTTTTTGGAAACTATCAAAATCTAAAAAGAAATAAAAAGCCTAAAGTTCAACAATTTTCCAAAAAGGAGAAACTACGATGATGAAGAAGAAGGATTAGGAGGTGGGGGAGGAGGAAAAGGAGAATAAAAAAGGCACTGGTCTTTGAACATGATCACCAATTTTTAAAGATGGTCATCGATCGTCAGAGATAGTCGCTGGTTGTCGGAGAATATGTCTGGTGCCTTCTCTCATCCCTTCAAATACTTTGGAAGCCATCAAGCTCTTAGAATTTAAGAAGTATGAAAGCAATTTATTGCTTAATGTGAGAAGCAATGATTTATTGCTTCTCACTTTAAGCAAATAATTACTTTTTTTGCTTCTCTAAAAGTACTTCTTAAATGTATAACCAAACATTCTTTCTTGCTTTCAAAATCAAAATTTTGCTTCCAAAAGTTAAAAAGCACTTCGAAAAGCAATACCAAACGGAGCCAAAATATAACGTAAGGAGAAGTCTTTATAAATCCCTTCATCTACCTCCTTTTTATATATAATAATAGATATGTGAAAATTAATTAAAATTATTATTATTATTAATTATTAATTTTAAAATCTAAATTATGACATCTTTTATAACTATAAAAAAAAGAAGAAGAAAAAAAGTCAATAGTTGAAAAGAAGATGACGATAAAAAAAGGGTTTTTGCTTTTAAGAGTAGTAGAATAATGATTATACATAATTTTATATTAAAAATCCTAAAAGTGCATCGCACTTGAGTATTTACCGGTAGACTAAAAACTGAAACTCCTTTATTGAAAGTAAGCCTAAAACAGAACCCAACCCAACTCAACTCAACTTCCCTTATCAATTCGTTTGTTGGGTCAAACAGCTTTGGGTCATCATGGCCCACTACGCAGCTTTTATGGGCTTAGGCTGGGATGTGAAAGGATCATAAAAGACCAACTCATCACGATTTTCACAACCCTTATGTTGATACCTATCTAGATTGGCAATTATATCATAACATACTACTTATAAAAGTTGAAGCAATTTTTTAAGGTTTTGGATTATTTGGAGTTTTATTCCATGATTTTTACGATTTTATCCTTGATAACTATAATTTTTTTGAAATTGATTAGCAATTATTTGAGTAATACGATCTTAAATAATGGTTTTATTATCTTTTACTTTGAATTTTAATTCAAAAAAAACTTTGATTTTGTAAATATCATTTTCTTGACAAAAATACCCTTAAATGTTTATGTTATTAAGATAAATGAATAACTAAATTATTTTTAAGAAGGAAGGTTATTTTAGGTACTAAATTGTATATGTGTAATCTATTTGGGACCTAATAATTAATAGGCATTATCTTGAAATTAATAAACACTTTAATTAATTAATAATTAATATTATTGGTGAGAATGGAATCGTTTCTTTACCTGGTTTGTTCTTCTTCTCCTTCAGTTTTCTAATCTCTATTCTCTCCACCCTCTGTGTTTTTAGCGACCATCAATCTCCCCACACATTTGATCTCCCCGTTGCTGCTCAAACTCAAGCTCGAGAGTCTCCTGGCCTCTGTTCTGCCATTGAAGAAGTTCAGGAATTCTTTTGTTTTCTTTATTTAATCGTCTTGATGGCCATTAGAATTAACAAGCTTGATTTTGTAGGTTCGATCTAAGCTATTTAACGGCGGTGGAGTTGATGCCGTTCAGTATGGTCTGAGTTGTACTCATGTGATCGTGGACAAACTTGTTTATGTAAATCAATTACCTTTTTTCCCAATTTCTTCCCAATTTGAGATGTAATGTTCTGAAATTTCTCAGAAGATAAGAAATTAGGGTTTTTGTGTTGCTTTTGAAGGAAGCTATGTTATTTTGTTTAATATAGTCGTTGTTTACACTTACCTTATTTTTGTTTCTGTTAGAAGTGAAGTGAAAACACTCCTTACGGGCTTATGGGTTGAGGATGCATGTTGATACCAACTCAGTAGGCCTTTTTATTTGTCTTTTATTCTATTTCTTTTCTATCCCTGTTTTTTAGAATATATGAGCATTTAGGATCTAGATTCTCGTATATAGAAGCTGAAAAAGTGTGAATCAATCGTGCTTGGCCCATAAGGATTTATACCCATATTAGTGAATTAATCAAATCATAAGCCTTTTCAGACCAATTTGGGTTAGAATTCTCAATCTTCTTCAACCATTTTACCCCATCAGAATCCATACCTGTCACGACCCAGATCCCAATGCCCGAATCCCAAGGTAGGGTGACCCGGATCTCGAGGTGTGACCTTGGGGATCCACGCATGGACCGCGAATTGCCGCTAAAAGTGAAAGTAGAATAGAAGCAAAATTTGTCTTTATTAACTTCAATCAAAGTGTGGAAGTCTGTCAACATCGGTGAAACCAAATTATACTGTTACAAGAATTTACATAATAATAGGCTTCCACTGAGCCTAAATCGACATGGTTCAAAATAAATCCCTATACAAGGTGGTTATCACGTTTGTGCTTCAGGCAACTCTTGCTCCCTCGGAGCAACAATACAATGTGCTATAAACTAGTGTTATAATAGACTAAGTTCAACTACAGCAGCACACTATCTAGCACACATATTACTCCTCATATCCTGCAACATGAGAAGTTGCATAAGACACTGAATGTCCAGTAAGCGTGAGACAGTTACCCATCCTCTTATGGAAATCAGACCCAAGGTTAGTACAACAATAAACCATAACACAAGATGAGTAATTTAATATGGAATTGAAGGAATTAATGAATGAACATACACATGATCTATAATGGATGCAGAGCAGGCAACAATCATAATATGGATACAATGAAGGCAAACAGTCATAATGTAAAATGCTAAGTGAATGAACTAAACTAACGTATCCCGATAAGTGGACCTCGACCCGAAGCTTCTCAACCAAACCAATTCAGGACATCGTCCTAGGAACTGCCAGAAGTCCATCTTCATTCTGGGCGCTAACCCATGGCATGAAGTCCACCATATAATTTATGAGTGCACCATACTTAAGAAATAGCGAACCTATATAGGATCTTTCAAGTATCCTACCCTTATTTAAGTGGGCCCTTTCACCCCACGGGTTTAGTCAACCCAACCAGAGGCTTCACCAAGGTTCTCCATAGATTTCCACATCCCGGTTCACTTATCATTCAACCTATCACAACCCAAACCAGTTTAGATCCTTGGATCCATAACCGGGTCGGATTGCAACTCTCACCCCATATTGCTATGGGAGTGGCAAG
>JAUPMG010116650.1:0-11866 GCA_031762675.1 Pachysandra terminalis | reverse complement strand
ATTAAATACATGGAAGGCTTACTACTTTTCCCTGGTACTGTTACACAAATTGCTGTGATTACATGTAAGGCTCTGTCCGTTGATTCACAAGATCACCCTCCTGAAATTCCCAATATAAACACAAATTGTAAATTGCTTATAGTGACAAATGATTCGGGCAGTCAGATTGAGATTCCTTGCCAAGATGTAATACGTCATTGTTCAAAGAAGCAACCAGACTCCTTCATTGGGCATGACCTTCCGCCTGAGAAGGGAAAATCTGCCAATACAAGAACAGGTGCCTTAGACAATGGCAAACAATCACTATCTCAGAATAAGGTATGCTGATTCTAATATCTGCTTTAAATTAATGCAATTCCATGATGGTTGTTGAATCATGATTTGCATCTTAACAACTTTGCTATTCTCTTTCACCCCCTCCTTCCATTTGAAGTATTTCCTGAGTATTATTAAATTCTTGTAAAGGATTCATGCTAGATTCCATGGTAAAAAGTTTATATGTGGTTATGTCCTTTGAATATTATTTACCGTCAGATAGAATGAACATGGTTCTGGTGATTCACTAGGTATACACAATGGTTCTCTGTTTTTAGATAATTTGAACTTTTATATGATTTCCTTGGTCCTAGAATAAACTTTTATAGGAACTAAATTCTGCGTAGCTCATTTCCTGTGAATTTTTCAATTTTTATTGAAGGGAAAGAGAATACAAGAGGGATAAGAGAGTATGATTTTCTAAAAAAGAAAAAGAAAAAAACTCTGAAACATGATAACTGCATCACCTTAAAACAGGAAAGATCAACCTACCCTTTCTTTAGCCTGATCATCTGCTAGCTCGTTAGTGATTAGCTACCTTCGAATAAGAAAGAGCAATATGCTCATATTAGGGCCAACTCACACATATATTTAACCATATTGTACGTTTAGCTATTCTTTTAAATCTCCATGGCCAATGGACTCCCAACGAAAATCTAATATGTTGCGATAATCGCCTTTAACTGCAAGGTTCTCCATTCTTGACTTATTGGAAATGTTAAGGTCTTGGAGGAGGCAAAAGTGTTAGCTTAGTTCAGGTTGAGGTCTTCATATGGACTGGAATAGATATGCATGGTCCTACAATTATCATCTCTAAAAGTCCCCATCTATTCGCGATGCTCTCAGGTGGTTGTTGCCAATCATCAACATCACAATAGGCCTTAACCTAACTAGTTGGGGTCTGCAACGCAGATCCTGTTCATCCATCATAATCTATCGAAAACTATATCCTCTCCCACATGTTGTTTCTGATTCTTCCCGTCCTTTTAGACATGCTAGGAACTTCTCGTAGGCATTTCCTAGGTCTCTGTTTTACATTCCCAGACTATCTTAACCTGCTTTATTTTATCTCTTATCGAGGACTGCGAAACTGTTTTTGATATGTTCATTCCTTGCCTTTCCATTCCTAGTCTACCTGGTTTATTTTATCTCTTATCGAGGGCTCCTAAACTCTTTTTGATATGTTCATTCCTTATCTTTCCATTCCAGTCTACCTCCTTTATTTTATCTCTTATTGAGGACTCCCAAACTCTTTTTGATATGTTCATTCCTAATCTACCTGCTTTATTTTATCTCTTATCGAGGACTCCTAAACTCTTTTTTATATGTTCATTCCTTACCTTTCCATTTCTAGTCTTTTTAGACATTGCACACCCAATAGCCAAAAAAATATAAAAAAAACATTATCACATACATTGGTGGGATTTCATACAAATCTTATTAAATATTGGTCTCGATGGATGCTAATGCAGAAAACTGAATTAATAAATAGTAATGCTTATCTATATGTTAACTGTGTGACTGAGGCATGAAAAATCATTTTCGTTAAAGTGGATTCCCCTATCTAACATTATCTCTTGGTACAAAAGGAGATGTTGGCATCCAACCTCCAAGATTCAGCGGTCATGAACTCTTTTTTAGTGTGCAAACACAAAACAAAGTAAAGAAGAATTGCCTTGATATCGTATCACACGCTTAACTTGAAAATAATAAAGAATAATGCTCATAGAAGGATAAGTAGAAGACGTAGAGAGAATATAGGGAACTATTGTTCTGATACAATAGTAAAGAAGAAAGCTCGTAACGAATTGCCTTGATATTGTGCCAGACCCTTAACTTGAAAATAATAAAGAAGAAAGCTCATAGAAGGATAAGTAGAAGATGTAAAGAGAGTACAGCGAACTACTGTTCTGGAATGACTAGACGGCCTAGGTAGTGCTCTATTTATAATCATGGAGGGTTATGAATGTGTCTGTTCGAACAGACAAAATTCTCTTATAAGTTAGTTAATGAATGTTAAGCAAACAGCCCATTATTAATTTTCATCAACTCCAACAGTCACTTAATTTATGATGCAACAGACCGAACTTGTAGGCCATTTTTATGAAACAGTCTTTAGGAAGTAAATATAAGCAGGCCACCAAGTCTTGTCTGTATCCATGTCATGGCCACAGACATGGCATGACCCGGCCTGTCCCTGCACGTACACGTGTGAAAAGCACCCTGAACAACCTCCTTTTCTTCTCTTTTCTTTCCCGAACCCCATAGGATACACATGAATGCATATGTAGCACACAATGTTCTTGTGTGTTTTCTATGTAGGACTAAAATCACAAGACAAGCCAAGTTGTAACTCTTTCACTCAAAATGGTGGGAAAGAAAAGAAGGGAAATGAAATTTGAAAATTTTCTCTTAAGGAAAAATAAAAAACATAATTAAGACAAAACAAGCAAACAAAAGTTTTTTTATTTAATTTTGAATACCAAAATTATAAAACTTAAAAAACACAAGAAATCTCACTTCTGAGTCTTGGGAATATGTGATAAAGCAACTATGTAGTTCCTCATTAAATTGTCACTATAGATCCCTTGTAATCTTTTGATATAGAGGTCCATTGAGCCGCAATTCCTTTTTTTTTTTTTAATCCCTTTAGTTTTTGATTAAATACTCTAGTGGGGTTGGCAGTTCCTTATATGTGCTCATTTGACAACTCAAAGACATTTTTTTTTTGTTTCAATTGCTGGTCATCACTTGGCTTTTAGATCCATTTGGTGGACAACAATAACAAAGTGCATCGATCTACCGCAGCTGAGTTTAAGGTCAAGCTCAAACTTCTTATCGAGGCAAACAAGCGAATGAGTTCTGTGTATAACTTCTTAGCTTTGACAATATTTAGGTGTACAACCATATTTAAATGCATTACTCCACTATACCAGAGTTTGAAGTCAAGCTCAAACTTCAGAATGATGCAAATAAGTGAATAAGTTACATAAAAAGTATTTTCTGAATAAATAAAGGATCCTCGTTCTCCCTGCCCTCTGCTTTATCTTCTTGTGCATTCCTGGGAATGATGGTCCTGAAATTGAATCAGATTGTGTGTCTAGAAGGTACATCAAATTATTTTAAAATTTGTATTCTTGTTTCATTATTTAAGTACATGTTGTTTGGATTGAGTTCTTGTTTCACTCATTGTCTTCCATCAGTGTAGATTCAGTACCAATGCATAAGGACTACAACTAAAACCTTGCACTTGGCGCCATTCGTCTTCTTCTTCTTCTTCTTCTTTGTTATTGTTTTTGTTTGCTTGCTTTTTAATATGTATTGCATTTCCAATATATGTGATATCGTGTTCTCAGTATCCATTGTATTCCTGTCTTGCAGTTTGAGGCATTGCAGGCAGCAGATGCAGATGAACTGGTGTTAAGGAACTGGAGATCTCAAGGTACCACAAGTATTATGTCTGTGCTTGATGATCATGAGGTATCATTCCCAATGGTCCAGGTTGGAACTCATTATTCTAAATGGATTGCCGTCAAGAACCCAAGCGAACATCCAGTCATAATGCAGCTCCTTCTCCACTCAGGATCAATCATTGACCGATGCAGACCTGTGGATGAGTTCTTGAAGCCCCCCTCATCTAGTAACTTGGTTCAGAATGAATTCACAACACTGACAGGGTATGGGTTCTCAATAGCAGAGACCGCTATAACGGAGATCTATGTCCATCCTTATGGTAGGGCCATTTTGGGGCCGATTATATTTCACCCCTCCAGTCGTTGTGAATGGAAGAGTTCAGCTCTGATAAGGAACAATCTTTCTGGTGTGGAATGGTTGCCTCTACAGGGTTTTGGGGGGACAACCTCCTTGATCCTGCTTGAGGGGTCTGCACCTTTGCAGAGCTTGGAATTCAATCTCAGCATGCCCGTTTCTCTCACTTTATCGTCTCCACCCTTCTTATTTAACATGGAAGACGCCAGTTCTGCTTGTTCTCAACCATTGTCAAAAGAAATATACGCAAAGAACACAGGGGACCTGCAACTGGAGGTGAAAAGAGTTAAAGTTTCAGGAACGGATTGTGGATTAGATGGATTCAAAGTACATGCTTGTAGAGGCTTTTTTCTTGAACCGGGAGAATCAATGAGGCTTTTTATCTCATACCAGACAGACTTTTCAACTGCTGTGCTTTACAGAGATCTCGAACTGGCTTTGACCACTGGCACAATTGTGATCCCAATGAAGGCAAGTCTTCCTTTGTACATGCTAAATTTCTGTAAAAAGTCATTGTTCTGGATGCGGCTAAAGAAAATCTCTTTAGTTGTCATTGTTGCTGCTTGTGTTATATTTCTGTTTCTCTGCTGCATCCATTCCCAACCAGTGGCCTTGGATACACAGTATTACTCATTTGAGAGTGAGAGAAGTTCCAATCCTACCATCAAGAGGGCAGGCAAACCTTTCCGCATACGACCTGGCCAGGGACACAGTAGGCTTTCCATGCCTACTAACATGGACAGTCTGATCAAGTCAGTTGGAGAAGATGAGAACTCAAAGCTTCCTTTTGTTGGCAGATATTGTGATGGCCCAGATGGGTTTCAACAAGGGATAACTCAACATCGTACATGGACACAAGATGATGAGGAGAGAAATATTGTCTCAGATCCCCAAAAGGATATATCATTATCGTCATCCTCTTTGGTATCAAGTTCTGTGACAGTTCAGAGCTCTGATATACGGGAAGCATCAGAAAGTGGTAACCTCACAATTAAGATTGGAAAGAGGCGGGAAAGGAGAAGACGGAAAAAGAAGAGTGTTGGAGCAGGATTAACAGGAATCTTTGATGTTTCGAGCAGTCAGAGTGGGAATTCTACACCTTCTTCACCTCTGTCTCCTGTCACGTCATCCATGCCTAAACAAATGTGGCCTCTATCTCCTGATGTTGAGCGTGCAATTGAGGCTAGGAATCCATTTGCTCTGGTGCGAAGCCAGCATCGTAAAAATGGACAAGACTTAAAAGCTGCTACGGAGGCCCGCTTATTGGAACGGGATGTTTCTGAAGAGCATCCTTCTGCACCAAGAAAAATAGCCAGCAAGGCGGTTCTTTTGCCTTCTGCTACTTTCCCATGCACAGGTCGTCGTGTCCCAGGTGTGGTTAACCCTTCTCCATTTTTGGCTTCAACTTCTACCATTGCTCCACAAGAGCGGGCTCCAGGATCCAAACTGTGCAATCAGAAAAGTGTAAAAGCAGAGGAAAAGGTTGGTTTGGAGAATGAATTCACATATGATATCTGGGGTAACCATCTTTCTGGACTTCATTTAATGGGTAGGACAAAGGAGTTTTCTGCAAAGATCTCTAATGAATCAGAAGGCTACTCAATGATTTCCAATGCCTCAGATGGTGACTCTGAGAGTTTCTTTGTAAGGGGGCCACAGACCCTCGTGCGAAAGTCTCAACAAGCAAGATCCATGTCTCCCTCTCCAAAATTACATTACCGTGCTGTAAGTTACTTTAATCAAAAGAATTAATTATAAACTACCAAGTAATTATTAGCTCCAAGTCTGCATTTGATTTTGCCCTTCATTTGTCTATATACAACAGCAACAAAATGCCTTATCCCAAGTCAAAGACCATTTCTTCAGTTAAATTATGCCTTCCTTAGTCTATATATGCATTCTAGGGGTGTAATTCGGTCTGTTTGGTTCGGTTTAGTGGCCAACCCAAAACCAAACCGATATATAGTGAACTAAACCGAAGTATAAAACCGAACAGAACTATAGTGACCAAAACTGAAAACCAAACTAAACCAAAATAGATTCGGTTTGATAAAATTAATGCTATTTTATGTACTAAAATACATACACATAAAATACACACATATACATACAGTATATATATATATATATATATATATATATATATAAATATGTATGTTAATCTAGTTCGGTTCGGTATACAGATATTTATTTAAGTTCAGTTCAATTGTCGGTTTGGTTTGGTTTAATAGTCTTGACTGGACAATCATTTATGCATGTTCACACCTGCATAATGAAGAATTGGCTATAATAGTCTTGACTGGACATATTCAAAGAATACCTCTCACTGATGGCACCCGATCCAAATTTTTGGAACAAGGCACTGATGGTTATAACTATAAATGATAATATGCATAAAACAAACAAAAAATATCGAAATATCTCACCAACTAGTATTTATTTACGTGCTTATGTGAACTTTACAACGAAGAATACTCTCTTATGCATGAATGCAGGGTGTAGCTCAGAAATTCCTTACTCCATGAAACTTTAAGATGAAGGTTACTGGATAGGTGTACAAGTGATATTTTGAAACAATGATAGAATTTATTTAAATAAGATGATTAATATTTTCTATAAGTTTACATGAGTCGGGTGTACGACACATTTCAATTTCCATTCACCTATTTTGTAATTCTCATATAGGGCCTAAAATTCTACATCCCATATTGGAGCCATAATGTGTGCATGCATAAATAGGCATAATGCTTACAATAATTGGCTTCACTATATTGTATAAGCAAATTTACACATTCAGCCATATTCTGTGGTCTTCCAAGTTCATTTAGAAACAAATTTAATCATTGTATTTTTCATTTTCCCAACCCAGACATGTATGTTTCATTTGACTTGTAAGAATTAAATACTGATTGAAGTTTCTTTACTATTCCTGAATCCAATCTAGATATAGGTAGACATGTATGTAGACAGATTTTGGCAGATAAATACTTGGATACAACATAGTTATTTTTTGATCAAACCATGCCTTGGGTGCGGGTGCATGTGGAGGTATGTATTCAGACTTGTTCTATTAAGGTACCCATTGCATTATCAAAATATGATTTCTATGCTTCATTTATAATTTTATTTCATTTTTGTTCCTGCGATGTGGAACCCCTGAGCCCACTTGGTGGGGATGGGGTAAAACCCGAATACCATATATCAAGTAAACCAGGGGACTCAAACCTGGGACCTCCAGTTCGTGAGCCGGAGGGCCTGCCAGTTGAGCTAACCCGTCTTTAGCTCAACTGGCTTGGTCACATTGTTTAGTACCAATGGTGCTTGATGATTTTTGTTTGGGGAAATCCATATATTAAGAAACCGAATTGACGGTGCAAGAGGTGATGAGAAACCGCTATATTAGATGATGAAAATTGTTATAAGGATGTAGTTTCAAGGGGAAATGAAGGCTATTAGAAGCTTGGTACACAGTACAAAATACCCAGTAGACGGGGACCGATGGAAACAGTAAGATGTTAAAAATTCACTCCCTTAACGATAGAGTGAGGGATGGATGGGTTGGGAAAAGCTGAGGCAGAAAAGTAAGGTTGGAGGACCATTTGGTATGTAGCGCTGGCACGCCAATGCCATGATGCTGGTGGGAAAGGACCCATCTATATATGAAAGACAAATCAAGCTTTCCGTTTCTGTATATTAATTTTGGTTTTTGATTTCTTGATTGGCCTGCAATCCATTTCTTGCTATTGGTACCCGTTTTTGTGTTAAAAGAGTGATATGAAAGCAACATAAATAGTTATCCAGCTTGATCCTCTTGTAGCAGTAAAGGGTGGATTCACCAAACAGTGGTGGTCCAGTTCCCTGTCGCTGCACAGGCACTACAGCAATAAGGATGGCGACAAGTCCTTTCTCTAAGGATTGGGTACGTGTGAGATAGATTGACATGAATATCCAAACAACCCTTTTCATATTATACATGCGCTTGTTCTTGTGGTTTTTCATCTTTTGAGCGTGTTTGGCAGAAGCGATTCTTGAGTCCAAAAGCGCTTCCAATAAATAAGTTTGGTAAACTCAAGTGAAAAGCGGTTTCACAAGACTAATTGCTTTGCTCCTCTAAGCTTGTTCAAAATAGAGAAAACAGAACAACAAACTGGTAAAACTTAAAGAGGATAAAAAAAAAAAGGACAAGTGTAAATTTGTACAAAAAGAAGTATAAATATGTCATTTGCACGTTTTCAACATTGATAGGGCTAAAAAGGTTCCTAAAGGGTGTTACTATTTCCAGGTGCTAGTTTGCTAGTGCAGAAATTTTAAATTTATATTCTAATCAAATGGCAAAAATAGTCATTATGTTTAATCAATTAACTGCTTTGTAAAGTGTATTTGTGTCAATCAGCAAAGACAAGCAGTGGCTATTTTAGTCATTTGATTGAAATATCAATTCAGGATTTCTGTTCCTGGCAAATATAATTGGCACCTGGAAATAGCATCACCCTTCCTAAATTGTAACATCAAGGGAGGTTAGTGAAATTTCAAAAAATATAAGGATTCTGATTGTATTTTTCAGATAGTCAGAAGATGTAAGTGTAATTTACCCATTCTTTGATTTTCTGTTGCGAGTCTTAAAATTTTCGAGTTCCAATATCACACAAATAGGAGGGGTTTCGGATCGTGAATAAGAAAGGTGGATGTGAGGTTTGTCGCTTGTGGTTGCTTTTGCCCTTTTTCATGATTGTATCCACAACATATCACTGTTTTTGGCTTTTATAATTTTGGCCTCGCATGCTCACGTACAAAGTAAAAGCTTCCCAGAAAGCCATGAAGGGACCCTTCCCCCCAAAATATAGGACCACTTGCCCTTCCATAAGACATGTCTGTTAGGGTTCCAAACATTTTTCAGCAATATTTTACATGAGATGATATGGCGTGATGCTCAGGTCCCACATCGGTTCTTAACAATATATGTCTACTATATTCATGTACATTGAATGCACAGTTGAAGTGATGTATGCATATAATGTATATACATTAGTCTTTCTTTCTCACATCTAAATTTACGAAAAAAACTAATAAAATAATAAAAAAGAAATTCAAATTCAACTAAAATTTTGCTATTACTCTTCCAACAACTAATAATGAGTTCTTGAAAAATATAAGGACTCAAAATATCCTAAAACATGCTAAACTGAAATTACTAAAAATAGAAAATTCCCCCCAAAAAAAGGTGCATATTGAGGGTTGAAATGGTCTGTTTTTGTGATCGTAGTGTAATAATTTTTAGTTAATTTCTTCTGTTCTAAGGCTCGTTGAGACAATCTCATTAAACATATTATAATAACGAATCCGAGTTGCAAGCATCAAAGCACGCATTCTGATCATTTTCGGCCCATCTTCTTTTTGTCCTGCAGCTCCATATAATATCTGCCACTTGTTGTACATCAGTTTTCGTCCGTCCTTCACAACCAAAGTCCTTATCTTCGGTCAGTAGGCAACAAAACTAGAGTGAACATGTCTTAATTTGATGATTATCATATTATCTTTGCCTTTTTTTTTTTTTAAAAAAAGTATTAAAATAACATCCACAGTAATATCCCACATGATTGGTGATTGGTCCTTAATTACCATACGATTACTCTCAACTATAACTGAAATTTTCTTCTATAATTCTACCTATGCTTTGTTTTCTTCATTTTCTGTGCAAAAAGACTCGTCTAACACCGATTATTAATGAGTTCTTGCACCTAATGAGTTGCTTTAGATCACAAAAATTCCGTTGGGTTAAAAGAGTCAAAGATCACACACTTAAGACTATAGATTAAATTTCATTGCATGCAAATTATAATGTTGTCTTCAATGAACTTCACTATTAGATCCGGTTTTAACAATTTACTCAATTATTGTAAATTGTTAGATTAATTGGAATTCTCTAAAGCATAATAGAATAAACAACACAGGCAATTATTACGAGATTCGGTTTTACCCTACTCCTTGGGGTCACGCCCAGATATTGAACAATCCACTAAGATCAAAAAATTACAAACACTAATCGGAACTTACACAAAATAAAGACTCCCTCTTAATTTTTGTCGTCGCCGTGTTGAATCATCTTCTGGACTTGTTCAGCGAGTACCACTCGTCTTCAAAGTCTGCATACTTGAACTCCCTTCAATTTCGCAGACGGTCTTCTCCCGAAGAACAAAACGATTTGAGTAACTTAAAGTTACAAGCATGAACGCCCAAGGGGTTAACGACAACCATTAGAACAGGGGTACATATTGATCAGTCGAACCCAGATCCACTTTCATTGGGATATTCTATTCCACTACCAAACCAGAAACTCATTCACTGTTTTAGTAGCTTCCTTTCCTGTTTTTAGAAATGTCTCTAAGCTCTATAAGAGACAATCAAATCACATCTAAAACTGGCAACACCCACGTGTAGTTTCCACTTCCTTGTGTTTGCAAGAACAGGAGCTACTTTAATTAAGTTGAGTATAAAGACATCTTAATTACATAAGTTTTCTTTATGTTTTGAACACATTGACAATTGTAGATACTGTCTTTAGAAAATTCCAGATTTATTTCCAAACATATTAGAACCAAAATTTGTAGCTTTGAAAAACCTTGAATCAGAATCTTCTTGAAATAGAAACTGCTTGAATCTTAATTGATATTGCCATGAATGCCAAAATACCTAACAATCTCCTCCTTTGGCATTTTTTGGCAAAATTATCAAGCTAATCATTCTTCAATATATTCAGAAATAAGATGACCTGCAAAAATCGCACAAATTAGAAAGTCAGTAATCAGAATACTCAAGGAAGAGAATGACTTTCAATATTAGCAAGAAGATTTAAAATTAGCAAGAATATTAGAGATTTCAGAATTCAAAATCCACAAAAATAACATAATTTTTTCTACTACTCCCCCTTTTTGTCATAAAAAGTGCCAAAGGCAATGGTTGGCAGAGATTTTCTAAAATCTATCACTTCCAGCGCCAGCAAGCTGTGCTAACAGGTTCTCCAGCTTCCTTTCCTTCTCAGCAAGTCTCTGTTGTGTACCCCTGACTTCTTCCAATTCAGCTTCTATGAAGTGGATAGGGTGTTGTTACTGAACAGCAGAAGGAATTGTTGCAGCAAATGTTGCAATATCAGATCCAACAGAGAAAGGATTAGCTACTTCAACAGATTGCTCCCCCTGAATTTCAAGTATATGCCTTCCAGACAACAGCTTCTGGGAGACCTTGATCGACCTCCTAGGATTCTTCAATAACTCAATAACACCCTTGATCTTCAATGCTTCAAGTGAATATATGTATATATTCTCTTCTTCTAACGGTAAAAGCAAGGCCCAAATCATAAGCTAGAATATTGATCATCTAAGCAGGCAGGGTGGGTCTATATATATTATATATATGGTGGTTGTACGCACCTTGTACTTTGTATATCTCGAGTCTATATATATTATATATATGGTGGTTGTACGCACCTTGTACTTTGTATATCTCGAAACTAAAGTTTTGGATTAATGGGTGAGAGATATTAAATTGTACTCTTAGAATTTAGAACTGCAGACCATTATTGTCCTTCCATAGTTAATTATAAAGACGCATCGTTGCATTTAAACTTCTATTTAATCCCTAACACAACTACCGCCTACCATATTATCGTTCAATAACTTCAGTACTACTCCAACTGGCACCAACCAATCTCCTTCCATAGTTAATTATAAAGACGCATCGTTGCATTTAAACTTCTATTTAATCCCTAACACAACTACCGCCTACC
>JAUPMG010116639.1:0-11867 GCA_031762675.1 Pachysandra terminalis | reverse complement strand
AAATACAATTAGTTTTAGTGTCGCGACCTTACATTAGTCTCGTGATCGCACAAGGACAAAAATTTTACCAAATTGCCTTTCCTGTAAACTATACATTTTAACATGATCAAAAAATTTACCAAAATACCCTTTCTTTAAAACTTCGAATATCTGGGTTATTACACCTGCGGGGAGTCAACTTGGTGCTCTATGATTAGTTGTGACGGTCATCCCACCTTAGAATTCCCTTTTGGATTGTGATCTATCAAGAATTTGATTGTGTAGTTTGTGTGAAAACCTTATAGGAAACTTATGAGGGTTCACAATCGAATTATCCGCGTGTATGGGCACATGGGTAGTTTCCGTTGCAGATCCTTATTTGTAATCCTAGTTAAATATGCATACATGCTAGGCTAATATTGAATGTTAAGTGAATCGGGAGGTGTAAATCTATGGACTAACCTTGCGGGGTCTTTGGATGTGGTTGACTATATAATGTGGGGGTGATAGGGCCCACATAAACTAGGGTAGAAGGCTTGCGAGCTCCTATACAGGTTCGCTATCCCTTGAGTATCGTACACTCATAAATTAGTATATGGTAGCCTTCGTACCATGGGTTAGTGCCCAGAACAAAGTGGGGGCTTCCGGCAGTCCCCAGGACCTAGATCCTAAAGTTGTATTGATTGGGAAGCTTCATGTGAGGTACACTTAACAGGAGATATTTTCTTAGTATTCATACATTGCACCTCATTACATTTGTATTAACGTCATTGATGCATTTCATTTTAGGACATCTGTTTGTCTCATGTCACATCATTACATTCATGTTAAAATACTCTTATTGTCTTTGATCTTTGATACTAACCCTTGTTGATGTCTGATTTCCATATGGGGATGGTTACTGTTGATTTACTTATTAAGCCTTCTAGCTCACATAATCTCTCATGTTGCAGGTTGGGAGGAGTGATAGTTGATCATGTCTTGCTGTGCTGAATTGTTGTTCCTAGATTTCATGTTACTGTTCCTTTTGGATTTTTAGTGCTCCTATGGGGAGTTTATGTAATGACTTTATTTCTGGATTTCAGATTATGGTTTTGATTTACTTACTTTGGATTTGATGGATCATGGCTCACTTGAAGCCATGGATATTTTGTAATCGTTTGGATTTTTATTTGATTTTTATTTGAATTTGTTATAGACTTCCGCACTCTGATAGTATAAAGGTAAACAATTACCTTTATGCTTGTGGTTTGATAGCGATCCGCGTTCCATGCGTGAAACCTGAAGGTCACATCTCGAGATCCGTATCGCCCGCATAGGGATACGTGCCACAGATTTTTGGGTGTCACAGATTGGTATCAGAGCATAAGGTTCGCTCAGAGTAAGGTCATTAGAAGACTAGTGAACTTAGGTGTCACATAGAAATCCGAAGTTAAGTGGAGGAACATAGAAAAACAATTAGGAATTGTGTGCTACTTGATTTCATGTGTGATGCTATGTGTGTCTTGTTATATAATGACTAGGATGCGTAGTAGTGATACGTAGACTTACTGATTGTTTGGGGTGTGTAGAGGGCGGGAAGGAGGAGGAATGCTAATTCTAGTGAGAGCTCAGTTGCTGGAGCTAGAGTTGAGATGGACCCACAGGTGGTAGGTGTTTACCAGGTCCTTGGTGACATGGCTGCCATGCAGTGGGACCAAATGCAGTGTTAGACAATGGCTGACTAGTGAAGAGAGCAGAGTTCTTCCATTGGTTGGCTGGAAAAATTCAAGAAATTAACTCCACCGACCTATGAGGGACTGGAAGAGCCACACTGGGCACAAGACTGGCTTTTGGATATTGAGTGTATCTTTTGGATGATGGGATGCCTCGACGATCAGCGAGTATCGTTGGCCACCTTTTTGCTGAAAAGGTGAAGATTTTCACTGGTGGGACATGGTGGAGAGAAATCTTGCAGCAACGTTGTCGTGGGATCAGTTTCACGCACAGTTCTTGGTCACGTATCTACCAAGCAGCTACTGGAGGCAGATGGCTTCCGACTTCATGAGACTGGAGCAGGGTTCTCTTTTTGTAGCTCAGTACAAGGCCCGTTTTGATATGTTGTCGAGGTATGCATCTCGTATGATTGCCGAGGAAGTGGACAAGGCAGTTAAGTTTGAGGAAGGTCTTCGTCCAGCCATCAGATCCAAGATTGTTCACAACGGTTGAGGACGTACTCCGAGGTACTGGAGTGTGATAGGCACGTCGAGCGGGATATGGACAGAGAATCCATGCAGAGGGACTAGTCGAAGCAGGACAAGGGATGATTCCATCCCTACCAGCAGAGGCAGAACATGGACAGGCGGCGGCAGAATGACCGTAGGCCCTGGAGGACTGATGTAGCCGTTCTAGTAGCACAAACACGTGATACTCTGTGACAGCCGTTACCGCCCCAGGAGCAACAGTTTTGCCAGCGAGAAACTAAAGTTTGCTATAACTATGGCAAGGAAGAGCACATTCAGCAAAATTGCAGGGTGCCAAGGAGAGATAACAAGCCTGCCCCATAGAGATTGGTGACTCAAGGCAGAGTCAATGCTTTGACCGACACATTTGTTCCCCGAGACGAACGAGCTACGAACGTCGTGGTGGAAGGTACTATTCACTTGTTTCACACTCCGGTTCCTGTATTATTTGATTATGGTGCATCACATTCCTTTATCTCAAGCAGGTGCATGATCTTTCTGGGTTTACACCCTAGTAGTTTGGAACACCCTTTGTGCATTGCTAACCCAGTTGGGGGAAGCGCTACTCTTCATTGGGTTTACTGTGCATGTGTGATGATGGTAGGCTACCTTAACCTGGAGGCTGACCTTTTGGTATTGGATATGGTAGATTTTGAAGTGATTCTTGACATGGATTGGCTCTCTGCCTACCATGCCAGAGTTAACTGTTTTAAGAAGTCTGTTGTGTTTCATCTTCAGGGGATCATTATCTGATTTTCCTTGGGTCAAAGAAGGATTGCTACCATTCTGATTTCTTGGGTGCGATGGATGGAGTTCAAAAGTTATCTTTGGAGGACATTCCTATTGTTCACGACTTCAACAAGGCTTTTCAAGAGATTCCGGGTTTACCACCTAAAAGGGAGGTAGATTTCAGCATTGAGCTCATTCCTGGCATGACTCCCATTTCACTTGTGAGTTATCGGATGGCTTAGACTAAGTTACGCGAGTTGAAAGAGCAGTTGGATGGACTGAGTGTGCTCGTATTCATCAAGCCTAGTACATCACTATGGGGCACGCCAGTTATTTTTGTGAAAAAGAAGGACGGTTCGCTTCGTCTCGGCATCAACTACAGGCAACTGAATTGGGTGACGGTGAAGAACAAGTATCCTTTGCCAAGGATAAACGACTTATTCAATCAGTTGAGGGGAGCTCAATTTTTCTTGAAGATTGACTTGAGGTCAGGGTACCATCAGTTGAGGATCCGTGATGAGGACATTCAGAAGACAGCATTTCGTACTCGATATGGGCATTACGAGTTTGCGGTTATGCCATTCAGGTTGACGAATGCGCTAGCGGTATTCATGGATCTTATGCACAAAATGTTCCGGTCTTTGCTTGATTAGTTTGTCGTTAATCTTAGTGGATGACATCTTGGTCTACTCGAGGTCTATGGAGGAGCATGAGGAGCATCTTCAGATTGTATTGCAGATGTTGCTTGATCACCATGTGTAGGCCAAGCTGGAGAAGTGCAACCTTCGGAGAGACGAGGTAAGATTCCTTGGACATGTTGTATCCAGGAGTGGCATCTCTATGGATCTAGCCAAGGTCGAGGCAGTTCTTAGGTGGGAGCGACCTAAGAACGCGTCAGAGATCAACAGTTTCCTTGGTATTGCCCGATACTATAAGAGGTTCATTGAAGGATTTTCCTCTATAGCAGTGCATTTGACTCGCTTGACTAGGAAGGACGTGAAGTTCTGTTGGGATGAGAATTGTGATTCAGCTTTCGAGGAACTTAAGAAGAAGTTGACCTCAGCACCTGTCCTAGTTGTACCTGTTACTGGACAGAAGATAGAAGATGAAAGTTTACATGGATGCATCGCTGCAAGGCTTAGGCACTATGCTTAGGCAAGATGGACGTGTTGTGGCTTACGCTTCATGGTACCTTAAAGTTCATGAACGCAATTGCCCCACTCATGATCTTGAGTTGGCCGCAGTGGTTTTTGCGTTGAAACTGTGGAGGCACTACTTGTATGGTGAGGAGTTCGAGTTATTTTCAGACCACAAGAGTCCGAAGTATATTTTCACGCAAAAGGACCTCAACATGTGTCAAAGGAGGGGATTAGAGCTTGTGAACGATTACATCACTACGCTCCACTATCATCCTGGGAAGGAAAATGTGGTGGTCGATGTGTTGAGCCATAGACTGCGAGGCGTGCTCGCAAAGTTGATGAGGCAGAAGTGGAGGTTGCAGGAAGTCATTGCAGATTTGGGGGTTTAGCCAATGGATCGATAGCTTGGAGGTTATCTTTTTAGTCTCGTTGCCAGGCCATCTCTAGAGCATCAGATTGTCGAGAGTCAGAAGAATGATCAGGACTTGCAGTTACTAGCAGCGGACAATGGTAAGTCAGAGTGGGTGGTGCACCCAGATGGAGTTATAAGATACTAGGGCCATCTTTGCATTCCAGACGATCTGGAAAGAGTTTATGGAGGAGTTGCACAAGTCACGTTACTCTATTCATCCAGGGAGCACCAAGATGTATCGAGATCTACGCAAGAATTTCTGGTGACCGGGCATGAAGAGAGAGATCTCTTAGTACGTTTCACGATGTCTTACTTGCCATCAGGTCAAAGCCGAGCACATGAGAGCAGCAAGACTTCTACTGCCTTTACTCATTGCAGAGTGGAACTGGCAGCATATCGCATGGATTTTGTGGTCGGGTTTCCCAATAATAGAGGTAGCTTGGATTCGATTTGGGTAATCATAGACCGGTTAACCAAATCCACTCATTTCTTACCAGTTCGAGTTTCAGCTTTAGCCGACGAGATTGCTATAGGTTGTACGTGTGTGAGATTGTACGACTACATAGGGAACCTATGAGCATCGTTTCAGATCGCGGCTCTTTGTTCACATCCAGATTTTGGGAGGCATTGCAAAAAGCTGTGGGCACAAAGTTGGACTTCAGTACATCGTATCACCCGCAGTCATACCGAGAGAGTCAACCAGGTGCTGGAAGACATGTTGAGAGCATGTGTGATGGACTTTGATGGTAGTTGGGGAGAGCATCTACCTCTAGTAGAGTTTTCTTACAACAACAATTATCACTCAAGCATAAGCATGGCTCCGCTTTAAGCTTTGTATGGCAGGCAGTGTCGCTCACCTGTCTGTTGGGCAGAAGTAGGAGAGGGCAGTATACTTGGACCAAAACATGTTCAGCAGACTACAGATAAAGTGAAGCTTATTCGGGAGAGATTGAAGACGGCATGGAGCAGTCAGAAGAGCTATGCAGATCGGAGGAGAGACATAGAATTTGCAGTAGGTGACCATGTGTTTCTTAAGGTTTCACTTATAAAGGGGGCTATGCGCTTCGGCAAGAAAGGAAAGATAGCTCCACGATATGTCGGACCTTTCAAAGTTCTTGACTGGATTGTGTGAGTGGCGTACAAAGTCACTTTACCACCACAGCTTACAACAGTTCACGACGTATTCCACGTGTCACTGTTACGGAAGTACGAGCCGGACCCTTCACACGTATTGGATTGGAACTAGTTGCAGCTTTGTGAGGATGTGTTTTATATGGAGAAACCAATGCGAATCTTGGACCGGAAAGAACAAGTCTTGCGAACCAAGACCATACCTTTGGTGAAGATTCAGTGGGGACATCACGACGAATCCGAAGCTTCTTAGAAGCTAGAGTCCTAAGGACCTAAATCTACTAAAATGACATCCCAGTTTATTTTAAGCTTTTATTAAATTATTTTATATTTTTGCATATTTATTTAATCCTATGGTTTGTGATTAATAGAGAATTGAGGGAGAATCATTAACTTATTTTCAGAATTGAGTTATGAGTGTCATTTAGTAAACTATGGGGTTACTTTGAGAATTTCTAGATGTCATATTCAAATTTGCGCGCATAATGTATTACGGGGGATCGTGGGTTAACACGAATGGAATGGGAGCTGAATTGGGGGGGGGGTTACTATTCTCTTTCCCACAGCCTTCCTTTTAATTCCAGACGTTAAGAGAGATTAAGAGGGGAGAGTAAGGAGAGAAAGAGAGAAAAGAAGGGAGGGCCGTTCAGATCTGAGTTCGTATTGTGTTCGTTTGTAGCCGAGTGAGAAGAAGAAGAAGAAGGCGTTGAAGCCAAGAGAGAACTCGCATTTCTGGAAGATCTCAGGTAAGTGATTCTCCAGTATGATCCTCTTATAGATTTCTGATCTCAATGTGTTTAATGTTCCTAAGGTTTGATAATCCGAATTTATAAAATGTGTTTGATGTTCCGAATCTATGATATGTGTTTTTAATTTTGATAAAATGGTATTTCTACGTGTTTGAAGCCTATTATGTGAGTTTGATTGATTATGAAGGTTTTGGAATAGAGAAGATCAGATTTGGGGATCAAAAGTTAGATTTCCGTAACCCAGAAATTTCCCAAATCGCTACTTGGTCCGTAGGCACCGGTCCACCAGAGAGCCTACCGACATAGCATGTTTTTAAGGCAAAATGTGACCTTCGGTAGGCACCGGTCCACCGACACGCTGTTAGTTACAGTGTTTTGACCTGTCGGTAGGCACTGGTCCACCGGTGAGCCTATCGACAGAACCCCGTTTTGTGTTATAAAAACTGCACTGACGGGTACGGTCCACCGGTGACCCTGCCGGTGAGGCATGTCCAAGGGTACAGGTTTTGGATTTTGGTTTGATTCTTTGGTGGATGATGTGGGGCGTATGCCATGGATTGGAAATTGGTTTTTCGGAGACAAGTTTGACCTGAAGGCATTTAGCCTACCCGCGAGGAGTCAACTTGGTGCTGTATGATTAATTGTGACCACCATCCCACCTTAGAATTGACTTTTGGAATGTGATCCATCAACTGTTATATAAATTTGATTGTGTTGTTTGTGTGAGAACCTGATGGGAAACTTATGAGGGTTCACAATCGGATTATCTGCGTGTATCGGTGCATGGATAGTTTCTATTGGAGATCCTCATTTGTAATGCTAGTTAATATGCATACATGCTAGGCTGTTATTGAATGTTAAGTGAACCGAGAGGTGGAAATCTACAGACTAACCTTGCGGGGTCTTCGGATGTGGTTGACTATAAATATGTGGGTTGAAAGGGTCCACTCATAAATTAGTATATGGTGGCCTTCATACCATGGGTTAGCGCTCGGAACGAAGATGGGGCTTCTGGCAGTCCCTAGGTCCTAGATCCTAAAGTTGTATTGATTGGGAAGCTTCATGTGAGGTACACTTAACATGAGATATTTGCTTAGTATTCATACATTGCACGTCATTACATTTCTATTAATGTCATTGATGCATTTTACTATAGGACATCTGTTGTCTCATGTCTCATCATTACATTCATGTTTAAATACTCATATTGCCTTTGATCTACCATATGGGGATGGTAACTGTAGACACCCCAATTTGCACGAGAGCGACTTTCTCTTGATCTTTGCAGCTCCTAGAGGCTTAAGCTTGGCTTTTCCTTTCACTCGATCATCTCCAAACAACCCCAATCATATTGCCAATTTCCTCTGAAAATGCCAAAAATCATGTGAAATGACCAAAATACCCCTGGTAGACCCCACATGATTCACCTTGGTCCTAAATCCATTTTCAACCTCAAATTTGAATTCCTGAGCCAAAGCGCTCTCCAATGAATATAATCTTGGGATAATTCGAAGTCCGTTGGGAAAATTGACAGTTTTGCCCCTAATCCGGTCAGTTGGACCAAATAGTTAAATCCACGGATCGAAATATTTCTCCCACATCAAATTTGGATTCCTCATCGAAATAGCTACAAAACAACTGGGATTTTGTAAAATTCTGAGTTCGGGAGTCGAAGAGTCATTTTTGGTATTTTTAACATTATCAAAAAGGCACAGAAAAATATAATGGGATAAAAAATAATAAAAGAACACTTGTGGGAGGAAAGTGAAATAAAATAATTGAGAGAATACTTGAGGAATATTTTCCTTGTGCCAAATTCCAAGAAATAAGAAAGAATTAATTTTAGAAGTTGCCATGTGGCAAATCCCCCAAAAAATAAAAATAAAAAAGCTTTTAACTTGAAGCTAAAAAATGGGGTTTCTATTCTCAAACAAATCAAAAAGGAGGTTGCTAAACTCAAAAGGGGTATCTAAATTCTAAAGACAATTTCTTATAGAAATTGAGGGTTTCTAATTTGGATTCAAACTGAAGAAAGAAAAAGGAGAAAACTTCTAATTTCAAAACAAAAGAAGAAAAAGGAGAAAGTTTTATAAATAGAGGGAGAGCTTGGCTCTCCCTCTCACGCCTTTCTTCCCCGAGGAGACCCGGGATTCTCTCACAGATCCCATCTCTCCTCCTTCCCGTACAACTCCAACCTCCCTTCTTGCACACTTCCGATCAAGGCCTGAGGACCATGCCTCGTTTCCAACCACTAGCTCCAGTATCCCGCTTTCAGACATCCTCCCCTTTTGCTGTTCTCGTGCATTCCGGCAACCCCTCTTACTCCCCCTATTCCTTCTTTTTCGGGCGACCCTTTCTATTCCCGCTTACTCTGACAAACACCTGCAACCCCCGATGCACGTTCCTTTTTCTGGCTGCTGCTCCTAACACCGCCCACTACCTCCCGGACGTATCCGCAACCGTTTGCAACCACCCGTTCTTCTCTCATCCCACGCACATAACACCAACAGCCGTCATCTTTTCTTTCGGCCATCTCCATTCGTCAGCTTCGGTAACCATCTCTCGTCCCCATTTCTCAGTTCGTTAAGCTCGTGGTTTAAAGGAGCAAGAATCAAGTGGAAAAATGTTGATACATTTGGATGTTGGATATTTTCAAAATACATTGGTTTTGTTTTGTGTAAAAAGCCTCTTTTGTTTGTGAAAGTCTCACATCGGAGCAAGAATCAAGTGGAAAAATGTTGATACATTTGGATGTTGGATATTTTCAAAATACATTGGTTTTGTTTTGGGCAAAAAGCCTATTTTGTTTGTGAAAGTCCCACATCGGTTAGCAAAAAGAAAAGATGAGGCTTTATATATAGAAAGCTCTCTTTTTCTTATGTGTTTAAAAGCAAAGGGAATGATATAGTACATTGCACTTGGGTTCGCACCACCGCGCACGAGCACGCGCGCTTTGTAGACGCACTTTGCACTTAGCACGCAGCGTAAGAGCCTTTTCTTTTAACATGTGGCCCACCCAGTTGGACCGGATTGATTGGTTGTTTGGTCTGTTGGTTCGGTTTGATATTCTAATGGTGGTTCGACCGGTTTGGTTCGGATTGATCTTGCGATCGGACACACCTGATCGATCCAAGAAATGTGGACCGTCAGAAGGCGCATTTGATACTATACATACGATCAAGACCATCCGATCAAGTTGCACATGATCATAGAGGTGTTAACTGAACAGGTACCTGTACATGGATTAGATCCTGACCGTAGGATCTTGATCGTACCTTATGGATGATGGGTGAAAGGGTACATGACCTTTCAGGATTGATCCAAACCGTTGGGTCAACATCATGGCTGTTGGTGAACAGACACGTGTTAATCTATAAATAGACTATAGATCCAGACCAAATTAATTCATTCAATCCATCCACAGTCATCCAGAATCATCCTAGTTCAGATCTGACGGTGTGAGTTGATCATAGATTTTATCTAGTCCATATCTGATTAAGAGTGAGAGAGATTTACTACATCAAGGCTTTTGATCACGTGATTGGCGTCATCAGTTCTATACATAGAGTGTCCTGTTGTGATTGGACGGTGCACATCCGAGAATCACAACAAATCTTGATCAGAGGCTTCATTGTATCCTGAAGGCAATTTCTTATTAACCTCTTAGTGCATTCGCGATTAGATCGGAGGAGGAGAAACTTATCTAAAAGATAGCGAACCAATCGTGCCTTGAAGCTTGTTGATCAACGGTGAAAATTGTTTTAACCCTTCAAACTCCTAATCCTTTTCATAATTTCCAACAAACCACACTTTTGGTTCTCCCTTTTCTCCAACATATTTGAAGAAGACAAAATAGCCTGCAAACTTTTTTTAAAAGAGAAAAAAAAAAGGTTCGGCTAGGGTTAAAAAAAAACCTTTTTTTTTATACCGGACTTGAAATGTTTTTAGTCACAAGTTTTTTCTTCATTTGTTTTATGTCTTTGCTTTCAGTTTACGTCTTTTCAAATTTTACTTTTTAATCTGGAGAGTAAGTTAACTCTATTTTGATTACAAAATATAATTTCAGGTTACACATAGTTCTTAAATGTGTGTTACCTAATCCTTAAACAGGGGCGGAGCCAGGAATCTTTTTTTTTTTGGGAAGGGGGGAATGTGTTTCACTAATTATTACTTGATGATTTCGGTTTGGAGGACGAAATAAAATTTTGTTAGGAAATTATTTTATTTACTTGAAATAAATAGCAAAATTTCATCGAAAGTATTGAAATTTCATAATGATTTCAAAAAAAATAATTTGAATTTTTTAATTACTATTTAAAGCAAAATTAATTATTTTTACAATTTTAAAACTTTTTTTTCAAAATTAACCGAAATCTTTTAGAGCAAAATTTTAAGATTTTAAGATTTTGCCTACCTAAATGAAATTGAAAACGTCAATGAAATTTAAAACCTTGGTATATAATAAATAGGTAGGTTTGTAAGCGAGCCGAGCTGAGCTTTGCCCAGTTCGTCTCGGGTTCGTAAACCTTGAGCAAAGCTCAGGATCGTTAAAATATTTTAGGCTCAAGCTCGGCTCGCAAAAAACTCGACTCGTAAAGGGCCCAGTTTGCAAAAAAGAAAAAAAAAACTTAGTTTAATTTAAATAAATTAATATTGTTGTTGATAATAATTGTTATATATAGCACAGTATATTAACATATGTGTTTAATATTAATATATAATATAAGATAAAGAAATATAGATGTATAATATCATCAACAAACCGAGCTGAACTTTAATAGAGTTGAGCCTACCAGCTCAAACTCATTAAGTTAATGAGTTTTTTTTTGGGTTCTGGCTCGGCTTGTGTGCCTAATAATAGAGCTGAAATTCAGCTCATACAAGCCGAGCTAGCTTGATTCATTGACAACCATATAAATAGGTATAAGACCAATTTTAAAAAAAATTAATATGTATAAAAATGTAATTTAAAATGTTAAAATAAATATTGATAGCTATAGAATTGTAATTTTATAAAATACATATATTCAAAATAACAAGTATTAAAAACCTAGAAACAATGAGTATATTTAGGGGGCCAACATGTAGCGCCACTCCACCCAAAGTAGGTGGAGTGGCATACATGCATACAAGTTTCAAAACCTTTGGGGGGCTATGGTCCCCTGACTCTGCCCCTATCCTTGCATGTTACCATGTCCTTGTACAACTTCATCCAAAAAGGTGTATCACCATGTCCCCACCATTGTACAACCTCAACCAACAAAGGGTTTGTGTACAACCCCAACACCCCACCACCACCACCACTACAATCACCCCACCACCGCCACTACCACTACCATTCCCATTCCCATTACCACCACTACCATTAACACCACCTGTAACGACCCGAACCAGATTTTTCCAATTTCATGGGTTATCCAGTCCAAGCATCACCTTCACCTCGTATTTCTACGAGAGTGGCAACACAATTAATTCATAAGCGGAAGTCCTGAGCAGTTCTAGTAAG
>JAUPMG010116628.1:0-11867 GCA_031762675.1 Pachysandra terminalis | reverse complement strand
CTTACTCTCTGGTAGATGATTGTAATTGGTTTCCCTTAATACATTTTATCCTTTTACAAATCCGTCATCACCAATATATAAGACAACCACTTCCATTACCTTTATATTTAATGCTTAATATTATATATATATATATATATTAAACCAAACCGAACTTTAACTTAGCCGAATCTACCTAAGCTCGGTTCAAGCTCGTTAAAATAACGAGCCTTTTTTCGAGCTTGGGCTTGACTCGCGAGCTTAAATATTGGGCTCAAACTCGATTCATGCAAGTCTAACCCGAGCCCAAGCCGAGCTAGCTCGGCTGTTTTACAAAACCTAAGTATAATATTGATTATTATGTATGGAACGTGCATCCCAAACATTCTATGCTTATAGCGTCACATTTCTTATTTTAATTATTTCATGGCCCAATATATTTGATGTTATTACAAAAACAGAATATTTTATTATTTAATTAATATTATTTTTAAGAATTCTAATTTTTCTATTTTCTCTCACTACTACCCTTTGACCAAGGTTCTTTTTTGAAAAAGGTTTAAAGCAGATCCCAAATGCTCCCATATCTCATCATCAAACTGAATAGTAGGATTCACTCAACACTAAAAGGGGAAAGGTGCCTGGTCTTCCTCATCAGGTCCATTTGTCTAGGAGCAAAGATGTGGCCAATCTCAACCGTTCATCTGACAGAGGACCTTTTGAATAAATATAGACAATCAAGATAAGAGGTTTAACATTGACCCAAAAAAACAAAAGAAAAAGAGATTTAATGCCACATTACACACTGATTAGTAAGAGATGAATAGAATAGATTTAAAGCCCCGTTTAGGCATAGCAGCTTCCTAAGGGTCATCCTAAACCTAAATAGGTTTTTTACCAATGCTGGGGTATATCGGTAACACTTCTAAAAGTTGCTTTGGATGGAAGTGCTTCTTCAATAAACCCATTTCGGTAAAGCAAGTAGAGGACTAGTTTTAAAAACCGTGTTTGCAGATAGCAGTTAGCAAAGTTCTAAATTTAAGTAAACTTTTTTTAAAATGACAAAAATATACTTCTATTTCTTTAAAATTATCCATCAAGCCTAAAGTTGTACATAGCATCCTTTTATATAATTTTTCTCACCAAACCTAAGTTTTAGCCAATGGCTTTGATTCAAAGCCCTTGCGAATAAAGTTCTTCACATTGAAACCCTTCCATTTGTTGGAAGCCCCGGCACAAAAGTGGATAAATTCCTAGAGAAAAGGATCTGGAATTTGAATTAAATTTTACCTTGATGCGTGTGGTTTATGACATGGAAAAAGACTGCAGCAAAACTTTTCCTCCCAGTGCATAAAGATTCAGCTGATAGAAGTCCTTCAGATTAGTGAGAATGGAGTTCTACATTGTACCTAAAGAAAACTCAGTATTCCATCACAAAACGATTAAACGGACAATTTGTCCCAAGAACCGGAATGACTTTGAGGATTCTCTCAAGCATTTGTTCTTCACATCTCTTGACCAGTGCTACAGCAACAACAGATATGAGCCAAGGGAAGCATGCCATTGAAAGTCAGATATAAGTAGTTGTTCATGGTATTTACCTCGCCGAGCTTATTCAACTTCTGCCTCACATCTTTCAACAACTCCGGCGTATCTCCTTCCCACCTGCAAAATTCCAGCTCCCTTCCTTCCAAGAGCTTCTCAGAAACCTATACATAAGAGCAAGGGATAGGTTGTGACAATTCACAACCCAGATATTACAATGTCTGATTGCATATTCGAAAACTTTTACACCACCATAGTTCCCTAAAGGAATAACTCTTTCATGTCTTATAAATATTGGCCAACCCCATAGTGTTAAGTATCGGCAGATCCCGAGTCGGATCGGCCGATACAACTCGGGATTGGCTTGGGATGAGTCAAGATCCCAAGCCGATCCCGAAAATTGTTAAAGTCCTCTAACTCAGTCCAAAACCGAGTCAGATCATCTAGATCGGACGTGACCCTTCAAAGATTTTATGATTTTTTTGTTTTTTTTTTTAAAAAAAATTGGGCCATGTTTGGATCCGCTGATCCCTGATCCGATATCGAGTTTAAACAATATGGGCAACCCAACTAAAGTATATGATCAGTGAGATTGTAAATATTGGTTGCAGATAACGTATCGAGAAACACCATGAATGAGTGGATAAAACTATAGCATAAAATCAGAGTCAAATTGCGATGCAAGGAAAGGGGGAGTAGGTAGAGCAATGACGATGCAAAACAGAAACCCATTAAAATCATTAAACATAGCATAACAGGAGTTTCCTTTGCCTCATCAATCAGAAAAACAAGGTTTGCACTTTGTCAAGGATGACAGGTTGATTAAACCATTCACATAAAACTTGCAACTCTACTTATTGAGCCATTAGAGACCAGACTTATTTCTTCTGTTCCCTTACATATTTAGGGCAGTTTGACTATTTGGCTCCTTCTTACCATCACTTGGATCCTCCATCAGCATCAAGGACTGAACTTGCTTAAACAATTTCTCTCATTTTTTGTATACTTTCTCCAAATCTCTCCTGTTTGATAATAAATTCTCAACTTTATGAAATGAAGAAAAGTCTGTTTGTTCTCTTAATTTGTAGAGCACAGAGTTTTTTCATTTCTTAAAGGGGTGTCAAACATATTCTACCCAGGCTCGCAGTTAAGAACTAAATGGAATAAGGGAACTATACAATACACATTTTTGCTCTGAAGTTTAAAATTTTCAGAACCAATAACAATTCGGTAAAAAGATAGATTTGGTGTTCCAAAGCACTATTATCACAAAATAAAGAATATAAAAAACATGACTAGTTAAACTCCAAAGAGCTTACAATAAAACATATGAAAGGCACAAAGACCAGAATTTTCTTAGCTGCATAAATCCTTTAAAAGTTTTAAAATAATATGACCATTCTACAAAACGTTGTGACCTCAAAGACGTATGAAAGCCATCACCTCTTAATCATCAACAATTCTATATATTTACAGAACTTGCGAGATATGATCCGATGAGATATGTTTCTAGGATTTAACCCACATTACAAAGAATATGCATTGTCATTAGATGCCAGTTTCTGAAATATACCTGTTTTGTATCATCTGACTACCAGCTATATGTGCAAAATATATGTTGTAAAAATGACATAAGAATGATGGGGCGATCTTCTTTGCAAGTTTCTCCAAGTATTTAGCATAAGAAACTCCATGAGTACTAGATTGTGGAATCACAATATCCTGTTTTCCGAACCATTCTAAGTCTTTAGAAAGACCTTCTGAAAGTTCCAATCCAGTTTTTCTAAAATAGGCATCTATAAAAAGGGATAGCCACATAAATGTTTCGTCAGTAACAAAAGAATCTGAGACAGTAGAAATGATGTATACATTATTCATGAATATTATTTGCTTCCGACTGAACTGAAAGGTTTATACTTAATCAGTAGTAATTACATAGGTTTGTTGAATATAGTGTCGCAGTAATCGGCACATATAAACTATCAAACATCCTTTTAGGTGTGAGAATATTCATACTAGAAGTCCGAGACTCAGAAACAACCTTCGATTGGGCAGCTATTTCGCTCCCAATAGATTTGTTGAGCTTACAATCCAAGGCTTCATCATCATCAATCTCCATCACTCTCGAATGAGATGTTTAAGCCTGCTATGTAACATGTTGGCCATAAGTGAAAGCACGGTAAATCACAGCAGAATCAGTTTCTATTGTAATATTAGGCCAATCATGGGCAGCAGCCATAGTTAACCCCAGAAGCAGCGTGTGTACTTCTGCTAGAGTATCAGATACATGACCAATGTATTTATAAGCATCCTGCAAGAACCGGCCAGCACTATCTCGAGCAATCCCCCCTGCTCCGGCATCACCTGGATCCCCTCAAGCTGACCCCTCAACATTTATTTTGATCCCAGGGAAAAGGGGATGGGTGGGGTGTTCCATTTAATAAAGAGCGGTTCCAAAGGTCTTTGTAAATAAGAGATGTATTTCTATATACCTTTGAATGAAGGCCTGGTATTGAGCAAGAGCAGTTTTTGAACAATGAAAAAAGGGTTTGGGGTTTTTTATTTATGAAAATTTGCTAATTACAACTCACCCAAATATTCCATAAAACATGTAAGGTGATGTTAAGTACTAGATGGTGAGGGGATGGTGTCTGTATGTTGGGATCAAAGCAGTAGAAGAGGAAGGTTTCTCTTCTGAGCTTGCTTTGTGTATCAAAGAAGGCCCCTTGGTAGAAATGGGTCCATAACGCTTGGGCTAATAAAAACTCATAAAAGAGGTGAGCATGAGACTCTGGCTGTAAATTTTGAAAAGGATATTGGTTTGGTATGTTTAAACCTCGATTAATGAGGTGTTCGTTCTCAATTTGGAAACCAGTTTGAAGTCAGTTTCCATATAAAGATTTTGATATTTGTTTGGCACTTTAATTTCTAAATATAGGAAGTAGCGGGTGGTGGGCGCGAAGAATCAGAAAAGAGGTCACTACGGACTTCATACCCTATTCACTGAAGGGTTAAATCTCCAAAACAATTCGGTCTGGAAGTTCAGATTTGGGTAGGGAATGGGTTGGATATGTGCTGATAATAGCTTGGAGGAGATAGAACTTTAAACAGGTATATTCCAAGACTTTTGTTCAAAATTTTAGAACTGAAACTGTCTTGTGGGTAAGATCATTTGGAGAATGTGATATTGTAGGATTTTGCTATCGACCCAAGGAACGTCCCACATATTGACTATTGATCCAGTAGATAGGTTCCACTGAAGTTCTTTTAAGAAAGACGTCTCTGCCTTTTAGAAGGCTTTTCCACATAAATGAATTTCGGGTTTTGGATTCTCACCCTAACAAAGGGCTGACACTTAAGATATTTGGAAGTCAGCATTTGTGTCCTCAGTTCATCTTTTGCCCGAAGAAAATGCCAAGCCAGTCTACCAAGGGAAGCTAATTTTTGTAGTTTAAAACTATTGATACCATGACCAACCTTAAATTTACTAAGGATTATAGTTTCTCATTTCACTATATGTATTGTGTGGGTGTTGTGCCCCATCATTCTAAAGGAAGGACCTATTAAGTTTGGTCATCCCATGTATGATTTTTGCCTGTAAAGCATGGGTCATCATTGCGTAGGAAGGTAGAGCAAAGTGCTCTTCCAGCTAGCGTTAACAATTCAGTTTGCCATGTTCGTAGGTGAGCTTATCAAGTAAGAAGTGGAACAACCCTCGATAGTGGTCAACGTATTTTTCCTCTCTGGTTGTCACTCATATACCAAGGGCTCTACCTAGCAAACACTTGAAAGGGTTGGGAGTGTTTTTGCTCATGAGAAGAGATGATTTCGCAGTTTATAGTGTGTCCTGAGAAATGGCTAAAAGTTTGGAGTAAATCTTTTAGACTTGACAAGTAGGAAGATTGGTTTTGACAATTACAAATCGACCGTTGGCGAATAAAAGGTTGAAAAGTTTCGGGCCTAATTGAAAAGATCCAAGAGTAGTGATGGCTTTCACTTGAATTGGTTGTGCAACAGCCAAGGATAGACAGTTCATAGTTAAGATAAAAAGATAAGGGAATAGTAAGTTCTTACAACAAAGTCCATTCAACAGCTTAGTGGGGCAAGCGGATTGCCATTTACAAAAAAAGATGTGTTCAGTTCAAAGTCCAAGCACCATATTTTTTTTGTTTTTGTTATTTTTTTGGGGGTGACGTGGAACCCCCGACCCCACTTAGTGGGGACACGATAAACCCCGGATACATGACCTCACCCACAAGGACCATATATCAGGAAAGCCCCGGGACTCGAACCTGGGACCTCCAGTTCCTGAGCTGGAGAGCTTGCCAGAGTTTCCCTAAGATAATTTGGATAAAGTACCATTCAATTCTATCAAACACTTTATCATATCTATTTTGATGGCCATTGATTAGGATTCACTGTTTTTGTTACCTCAAGTTAAGTAGAATTTCATGGGCAATGAACCTGTTATCAATGAATTATAGAAATAACCAAAAGAAAAGCATATTAGTAGCAGAAGCAACAGACAAAAAACCTTACAGATGGATATTCAAGATTTCAAGTCTTTTTTTCCTTTTCTTTTCATTGTTTATTTTTCTTGTAATAAGGAAACAGGGTATTCCTCCTTTAGGTAAATTTGAAAATCTCTGCTAGATAAATTATGAATTCAGTTCCAGATTCCTCACTCGGGCAATTGAACGATCAAATAAAGAGTATTCCTCCTTTAGGTAAATCTGAAAATCTTTGCTAGATAAATTATGAATTCAGTTCCAGATTCTTCATTCAAACAATTGAATGATCAAACAAAACCACACGAAAAAAAAACTTATTTCTATATCTGTCTGGAATTTTTTTTTTTTTTTTTGGAAAGGTAAGTGTTTATATATCTGTCTGGAACTTGATTGAGTGAGATAGATTGAAGCAAGGATGGGATAAAGAAAATAGAAACTCACAAGCGATATGGTTGGATTCGTCGACGATCCGATCCAAGGTGTTGAATATAAGGTTGCTATCAACCAAATACTTAAGGAAGCCTTTCATGCTAGGTTGCCAAGTCTCTGCCTCTTCCTTTCCATTTCCAGATTCTTCTCCGTCACAACTGCTGTTCTTGTCTTTGAAATTATTGTTACGAAGTTCCATGGCAACGAACCTCATCTCTTAAGTGATACCCTTACTTTCTCCTTGGTACTGCTTCCTGTATATCTTCCTCTTCTTTACAACCGGAGCCTTTGTCGTCGTTGATGTAGTGATCGGTGTCGGTGTTGGTTCTTCTGCTGAGGAATCGTTGAAATTGGAGCAACAGCAGACAAGGTGATCGTTTCTGTTGCTTTGATTCTTCTTCTCCTTCGAAGTAATAAATGTTTTGGAGAACTGTTGGTAACGAAACGAGAGGGAGTTGGACGGAGGAGAAAGAGAACACGGCGATTTGACTGTCTTCTCCGACGACGTCAACCCTCGCAAACATGTGGTTGTTTCCTGAGATGAAGACGGCATTATTTTCTTTTCTGATTTCTGGTCTTTGTTCTTCTCTGTAACTTCATAAGCTTCATCAGCAATGGACCAGGTGATCCGCCCGATCCGATCAATCCGGCCTCATGTGAGCGGTTTTGGGCAAGGGTTAGTAACCCGTACGGCCGGACCGGACTGATATTTTTAAGGCCCTATTAATTTTTCAGTCAGGTTTCGGGTTTATAACTTTATATTAGATTGGTCTGGCTCAATCCGAGGAGCTGAAGACTGATAATTGTGTAATATTGTTGATCAGGCGGGCTAATTTAACCCCACTTTACACGCGACGCTTGATTACGAACACGTATATGTGTTTCGGGTATAGCCGCATAAACTGAATTATTCAAAAAGTTGAAACGGCTGTATAGCCGTCCTTATCACGTACTAGCTGTCAGCAGCTACGTACGGTGATTAGACCGTTTTGGTGAAAAGGAAGATTTGAAACGACAGGATATCTTACCGTTTTTATCACCAACTAATGCGATAGCTTCTCAAGGAAATTATCTGTTTGAAATTCAGCCCACAGGAGAATGACACGTGTCCCAAACCCAACAACATGTTCTTTCTTTTCTTCTGAAAAATCAAAAGACTAAGGACTTATGTTCCCACCACACATTGCCTTTTGAGCACCCGAGGGAAGAAGAATCTTACTCTTCCCTCGACGGACCTTATTTTACTTGAATGACATATTTAGAGGCATGCTACCCCTAATAGACTCCTTAAACAGTCATGATCTCAATGGATCCTCGAAGTCACATCTATTTACCTTCTAGAACAGACTTCGAGTGATTTTATTTCATAAAGACTGTTCTACATGCTTTGTCTTGAAAGATCACAAGACAGATGTATTCTCACCGAGGGACAACCTCGACGGACACATCCGAGGAACAACCTCAACCGACAAATTCGAGGGACAACTTTGACGGACAATTCCGACTAGAGATAAATCTTCAAAATCTGTGAGGTTTTACTACTCTGTGACTGCATTTACTCCTCTTCCTTAGTTATTGCAATCCCTCATTCCTTCTACCCCTTCTATTTGTCTTCTCCACAGGTCAAAATTGACAAAGATCACTCTTAACAGAACGGCTGCGCGACAGTTTAGGCTGTCTTGAGACAGACTTCCTACCTTACTCTCTAGTTGATGATTGTAATTGGTTCCTTTTAATACATCTATCATTTTACAAATCCGTCATCACCAATATAAAATTTTCACTTAATTTTCTTCTAATTAAAGTGTTTAAGGCTTGGCAAATAACACTATTGGCAAGATTGGGCAAACGTTGTTAAGCAAAAAGTTTGAGTTAGACCAACACAATTACACTTATATTTAGATTATTGTCCGACCTAACCCGACTGTTGCCACCGAGGCCTACCAATAGTACCACATGCCAAGTCTCAGCGAGGCCTACCAATAGTACCACATGCCAAGTCTCAGCCCATAGTAGTGGTTATGATTTGGGCCTTCACCATGACTGGAATTCTAACCACAAAACCACAATCACAAGATGACAGGGAACTTAAGTGAAAATTTTATATTACACGGTTATCGGTCTTCACATACTCAAACAGAATCGAGGCGGGCTAATCTAATTTAAAACCAAGTCTGGCTCCAAAAAAACTAATCGAGGTCTTAAATTTCATTCCGACTCCACTTTACAGGCTACTAATCCTTGCCAAAACCCGCAACTCGGTTTGGTTTGGATGATCGGGTTGACTTCAACCCAATCCCAAATTGACCTCTTTGGAGGTCAATCTAAATCCAACTCAACTCGATTTGAAACCGGAGTGATAAAACCTAAACATCAAACTGATTTTATTTTGTAAACTCTAAGCTCAACCCAAATTGCAATTTTTGATCGATTTGGGTCGGATTAATTCAGGTTGATAAGCATAATCACAACTTGAGTCATATATTTGTACTTAAATCAATCTAACAAATGTGCAAATACTTAAAAATACAAATCTAACTTATCTAAATACGGGCTTATTTTGAAATAACGAAACTTTAGAGGATTTTTATAAATTCATAAATTCTAAAATTTACATATATATATATATATAACCAGGTTAATTTGGCTTGGGTTTCGGGTTGGGTCGGGTTACCTGAAGCCCTAACCCAATACCGAATTGAAATAATTTGGAATGGCTTTTTCCAATTAAAAACCAATTCAAAAATAATATAAAACCCAACCCAAACTGACCCAGGGTAGGATTGAATCGGTTTGGGTTAGAGTTAACCCAAGTTGCACTCTTAAATGCTTATTTGCACTTTTAACTTATTAAAACATTTTTAAATCATAAATATATTCATAAGCACGAGAGGAAGATAGCAATAAGGAGAAGCATTCATTGGATAAGTACTCCAATTGATTCCATACTTATCCAATGAGTACTTATCCAAAAGCACAAGCCAAGTCAAAATGTCATAACAGTTAAAAGACAGCATTTTTGTGTTTAATGCTGTATCATTTCAAAAGTTGAACATAGATATATGAGTAATTTATATTCATCATACAAGTTACAACAAATCAAAGTACTAAAAGAACGAGTATTTTTACAAAAACATATTAAGCACGTTTTGTACATTTTACATGTAAAATATTTCAAAAAATCTTGTCGTTTTTTTTTTTTTTTTAAAATATGAAAATATAAATATATTTATTTATTTTTCATGATTCAAGAATTTTATTGAATCTTTTTTATTATTTTTTATATTTTGATGTGTTATTTTCATTCACAAGTTTAAATTTTGTTTTTGTTATTTTAAAAAAAAAAAATTAATTTAAAGTCTACCAACTCTCTATACTTATTATGAAATAATAATAAAAAAAAGGCTTTAAATAAAGAGATTAAAAGAGAACTTGACTTTAATTAATTAACGTTTTATTTTTTATTCTATTATTAACTTTAAAATCTTTAATACTACATTAATTATATTTTCAAAAAAAATAAATATTAATAATATTAAAGTTTCTTATAGTAGTGAATATAGATTATTTTGAATTATAAAATAATTTTTAGATTAATACTTTAATAATTTATTAAATTTATTTGTAATTAACTAATAGTTTTATTTCTATGTTCACTTTTTTTTTTCTCATTTTGTTTATTTGATATCTACCATATTAAACTCGAACAATTTAATTAAAATATTTTTGACGTTTTTGTTTTTTTGATTTCGTCCTTTTTATTAAACTTGATATTTTAACGTCTTGCTTTCTTTCTGTATCACGTTTTCCTAACAATTGGTCACAATTGCTTGAAACATGTGTAACATACGATGGGTACGTTCATTAGTGACAAAAACAAAGACGCCCATGTGTACAATTATTTTAATCTTATTATCATGAAATTTTCTCTTTCTAATTTACCTAAAGAGAGAAAAATCAGTTGTGGTCTACAGTGTTATACACACTGTGGGGTTGTCGGTGATGGGGGGGTGAAAACACAAAATTATTTTTTAAAACAATCAGGAGGTCGCTCCACATCGCCGCAGACGACAATTGACTCTTTTTACCTAACCACGCCCATGTGTACAATTATTTTATGAAACACGTGCATATTGACATAAAACAAAGACACCTATGTGCACCGTGGATTTTGCCTTTATAGCTTTGGTAAAACACGTGCATATATAGTGACACAAGCAAAGACGTCCAAGTTTACGATTAATTTTTTTTTAATTTTTTTTGGGTTTAGATGGGAAAGTTTTGTAAGAACAATTATTTAAAGGGAAAATTATACTTTGTCCCTTGAGGTTTTTGAAAATTACGATTAGACTCTTTGAAATTTTTAAAACTACAATAACATCCTTTATTAGAAACATCAAAGAATTAATCAATATACCTGTTATAAAGAATTGAATGAATTTTAAATAAAGTAGATAAAGTCTAAAACATCTTTACTTGTCTCTCGACTAAAGAGTCATCATGCTCTAACGCCACACTTGAATCATTCATCAAAGAGAAAAAAAAAACACATCAAACAATTGATAAGAAACACTCTATAAGGGATGTATCGATTACCGACCCCCTTATGTTTCCAATGAAGGGTGTAATTATAATTTTAAAATCCTCTACAATAATCAAAAACCTTGTGGGTCAACGTATAATTTTTTCTTATTTAAAACATGGAGCATAGCTTGCTTCTATTATATTATAAATTGATTAAATATCAATTTAGATTAAGTCTGATTTCTAAGATATATATATTTTTTTTTGTCTTAACCACGTGGTGTCCCCACAGTGTGGGACTAATCCACGTTTGGGGCAGGAGCATTAAAAGTAAACCCTGACTACGAACGCTTCTACTGGGATTAGAACTCCAGACATACCTTCGATGACGCCCACTAGAGTCCAGACTTACTTACCTCCTTTCTCTCATTAGACAATTCTCATTTTGCCAGAAAATTCTTTGTTCCTTTCGGATATGTTTGGATTGGTTCTTAAAAAAAAAAAAAAATACTTAAAACAAAAGAGGGAGGGAAATCTGCTAAGTTGCTTACATGACACACTTGGACACGTGGAAGCTTTTTATTGGTATTAGGGTAATTGGCAAATACCTTGAGTCTATAAATACCTTGTTTCATCATATTAAACTCTTAACAGAAGCCATATACCTTGTTTCATCAGATTAAACTCTTAACAGAAGCCATCGATACTCTAAAAAGTTTTTCTTACTCGATCCTTTATGGAGAGCACAACAAAATCATCATCTCTTCTTCAAATCCAACCACCAACTTATGGGAATTTAATTACCATTCTTAGCATAGATGGAGGAGGGATCAGAGGGATCATCCCAGGAACTATTCTAGCTTATCTTGAGGCACAACT
>JAUPMG010116617.1:1185-11867 GCA_031762675.1 Pachysandra terminalis | reverse complement strand
AATTTGCAGAGCATTTGTCTTAGAATCTTATTTCTGAAACTCATCAAGTTCTGTGTTGTCTTTCTGAACCATTCCTGCCTGATCTTACCATTTTCTCTCTTTGTATCCTTGGAACCTTTCATTGGAACGGTCTTCTTTGATTTAGGCCAGTGAAAACAAGTATTTGAATTCATTGATTGTGCAAACCAATTGGTTAATTGGCATTTTGGGTCATTTACCGATTTGTGCATCACCAGTACATTTGTTTTCAACTTACTGAAATTACCAACAAGCTATGAGAAATAATTCTAACCCTGGCTTTAGCAAAAATTTAACATAGTGAGACAAATGACATCATCATAACTAACAATTATATTTAACCCAAATAAGAAAAAGAGAGAGAATCACTTATTACCTCTTCTTTCCAGAAGCTTGGCAGCCACTCTGTAAGTGATAGATGGATGCTAATCGTTGGACCTAAAGATACACATCACCAATGATATCAAAAAGGTTATAGCCGTTTACTGAAACACACAAAGAAGTAACAAAAAACAAGAGCAGCACTAGGCTCTCTTGGATACTCTGTATTTATGAAGATCTTTAGCGGAACTAGAAGTTTTGGCAAAGAATCGTTAAGAAACCTCATAAGTCCAAAGGTGAGTAATAACCATAAGTAGTCTCATGCAATAAAATACAGCATAACTGGTGGTGGAAGATAAACCCACCGCATAAATTGGCTGAAAGAAATTAAAGAAAAAACAACAACAAATATATTGCCCTTTGTTTCATAATCTGATTGGCAGGGTTTGATAAATTAAACATTAGATTTCTAACAAAGTAAGATGGAAAAGAAAAGGATTTGCATTCTACCTACTTTCTTTTATTCAGGCAACCATGGTTTAAAATATTGTAATCCAGTCCAAAAAATGGAAACGTATCAAGAAAAGTATCGATACAGTTGAAACCACCATAAAAGTTAATGAAAACATTGGAAACTCTAGGAAGCTTAAAATAAGATCCATTTAAATGCAAATATAAGCCCCAAAAATGATGGATTGCCATGAAGTTCGTATCATACATCCACTCCCATAGTATAGTTTAATGTGAAAACAAACCAGTGCCCACTCAGGTGCATGAAAACTTTAATGATTAAATACAAAAGAAAGCAGAAGTAATAAAAACCAAAGATAAACATTCACATCCCAAGGAATATATCAATTACCTCTAAAGAACAAGATATAATTAATTTCAAGATTTATAACCATTCTGTTAAGCATCCATACAGGTCAATTTTACATAACTCTAATCTAGTTAGCTTATTTTACTTGTTGATATAAAATTTCAAATATTTATATCAAACTTGTAAAGATACATCTGTTCAAGCTTAATGCTTACAATGTCAATAAATAATTTTATCGATTGATAGTTTCTTTTTTCTGTTGATCTAGCATACATGTTCTGTGTGATTTAGAATGCTTACATGAATCAATTTAACTCACATTAAATTTGAGTTTTCAATCTTTGAATAAGTTTGATTGTTAATATGCAATCAATCAATAATCCTAGCCATTGATTTGTGATTTAGACCATTGATGAAGATCTAATAATTTTTCATTTGAACTATTGATCAATAATTTTAATTGTTGACCTGTAATGTGATTATTAACTGCAGCATTTGATTTGTGATCTGGCATCAATCATTAATTTGAACTGTTTACCCGTTATATGAACCGTTGATCTTAATTAAAGACCATTGGATCTAAGAATTTCTCTCATTATGGATTTTAATATTGTAAATTTTTTTTGCCCGTAGCCAATAAATGTATTATATTATTCATAAAGTTACAGTAGGTAGATATAAATATGTGCATATATGTGTGTGTGTGTGTGTGTGTGTGTGGTTGAGTACAAGGGCGAAGCCAGGATTATATTCTAGGGGGGGCAAGATTTGATTGGTTGTGTGGTTTTCAAGTCCATAAATTAGAAGAACAAAAAAACAAATCATTGAGTACAAAAAGAAGAATTTTTCGTTAATTTATTGAATTCACCAGAAAAGATCTTTAATTACACATCCTTCAAACTTTTATGAACTTAATCTCTAACCTATCAAAAAATAAAAATAAAAATAAATAACAGTTAATTCCTTGAAAATCATTGTTTTAAGTGTTTGGAAAGTCTGTTAATTTCGATTATTAGATAATTGTAATGGCATGATGAAAACAAGAATAAAAAGAAGAATGTAAATAATCATAAAGCAAGAATTCTGGATTTGTACATCCACCAAAAAAATAATCATTTCCATGATTAATCACTCATTATTCTGAAAAGATCGATACAGGATTGTCAGATGTGATGATGTTCCACTAGAGATAACACATTGTGGAGTTTGTTATGCGGATGTTGTCTGGACCAGAAATATGCATGGGACTCTTAAGTACCCTTTGGTGCCTGGGTAGCATTTTTCTCTCATTTTTAAATTCCTGCCGATTTTTTTTCTCATTTTAATTGACGCATCTATGATGTTTTCTATCCAGAAATGAGATATATAATATCACTGCATTCGTATTATGTTTAAAAGCTAAAGTGTAGAATAAATTTGGAAAAAAAATAAAGAAAAGAATAGAAAACTCAATTAAAGGGTTAGAAAACGTAGGGTCCAAACTAGGGATGCAACTTGGATCGGTTAAACCCGAAACCGAACCGAGCCAAACCAACTTTGGTTTGGTTTGGGTTGGGTTTCTAGATATTTGGTTCGGTTTTGGTTTTGAAATTATAAAATCGAATTAGATCTGTTTGGTTTTGGGTTGAAGTCTAGGTTAAACCGAACCAATTTAGACCGAATTGTACTCTATATATATATATATATGTATTATACATGATATATTATATATGATATCTAAAACATAATAGTATATACATATATATATATAATGTAATTCTAGAAAAAAAATATTATATTAAGCCGACCCAAACCGAACCAAAACTATAATTTGAGTTGGGTTGGTTTGGGTTTACCATTTCAGTTTGGTTCAGTTTTCGGGTTAGGATGTTCGGCTCTTAATTTGGTTTGATTCGGTTTTGGGTCAGCCTTTACCAATTGTCGTGAGTCATGACTAGGTTTTGGGAGCTAGAGAGTCGAATTGCTCAGTAGGACAAAAACTCTCTAAGCACACTTAATATATAAAAATTGAAAAGTGTAAAAAATTATTAAGAAGGTGCAAGAAAGAAAATTTAGGGGGTAAAAAAAAATTAGAAGGGACAATTTGTAATCAATTACAAAAATAACACTAGCAATTGAAATTTATAAAATAATGAGGGGGGGGGGGGGCAATTGCCCTCTCTCACCCCCATGTAGAACCGCCCTTGGGTGCATGTGTGATTTGTATGTATCTGTATATGTATATACATACACATATAAAGCGAGAAAGCACCTTGGAAAGCGTGTCAAAAAACAAAATTTTCCTTGCAAAACTAACCTTGCAACAATGTACAAAAACAAATAAAATGGACTATATTAGGATTACACCAGTCTTTTTAACATAATTTAATTTTATAATTGTCCTCAACTAGATCTTGTATGTATGAATGCCAACAATGAGGCATGGTTATGGGATGACTCCCACTCAATTTGTTTCTTATTATTTCGGTTTAGTTCCTATTGAATCATCCTCATACAGTCGATTTCCAATTCCATTCTATTGGTTGCCAATCATTTCTCAGCAAAGCAAAAAATCAACTATCTATATATCTCTACTAATTTTGACCAAATTCATCCAAACTTATCCCTAAATAAAATCCAACTACCAATGATTAAAGAGGGTATTATAACACTTTCATGTATAATTTTAAGCTGGACATACAACAAAGCAGTTCTTAAATGAAGCAACAGCCTAGAAGTTCGCTCCATGTTTGTTTTCTTCATGGTCTTCCCAATTACATCTTAGAAACATCCCTCTATCTCTCTCACATATACATTATTTTCTACATTTTAACCCTCTTACAATCATCCAATCAATCCACAAATCTCCCTCATAGCCCAGCTAATTTGTTTCTGCAACTCAAACTAAAACATCCAATACTGTACGAGCGTAGTTAACACGTCACTCAACCGATATTTTCTTTTGTCCATCTCATTCATCAAATCAAAGGATAAGATAAGAATTCATCTATTGATGAAACAAACTCGGGTCTTTAACTAAATTAAGTGGTTTAATGCATTTTCTTTTCTGATTTTGTAGGCATTCTTTTGATTATCTGGTTTTGGTGTGCTCACTCCTTGGCATGCTTTTTACTTCTTTTCTTTGATGAATAACTGAGAGAATGATATATATCAAAGGAAGAAAAGCAGTACAAATGTAGCAAAAGGGCCATCGTGCACGAGGTGGGAAACATCAGCACAAAAGAAAAACAGTGCAGAAAACAACTAGAGTAAAACCCTGCTAAGGTATAGGAGGTTCGTCGCCCAACAAATCTAGGGAAGGGGGACCAGCAAAAAGTCCTCGCTATCCACTCCCGCTCTGGCCAGACGATCAGCAACACTATTACTCGATCTCAAGGAATGCACAAACGTAGCCATAATCAACTTCCCCAAGTGCCTAGCCAGACGGACAGAATGAAAGCATCTCCATGGACACATCAATGAGCCCCTCATCCAAGATATAACAGAGGCAGAATCCCCCTCAACAACCACATGGGAGAGGCCAATGCCAACAGCTTCCCTCAGACCCGACAAAAGTGCTAAAAGCTCGGCACGTGTGGAATCACAAACACCAACCGGACCAAAGAAAACATGAGAAGCATGCCCGGTGTGATCCCTGAAAACCCCCCTCCAATGCTAGAAGGACCCAGGTTACCAAGAGACGAACCATCAAAATTTAGTTTGATGATTCTAAAGCTTGGTGCCCACCACTCAAGTGCAAGGTCAAGCGTCCACGGGGACAACTGTGCAATCTCTGTCCATCTAAAAAGAATGTCGGACATGGCTATCCCTCTAAAGGATGGAAGACCCACCATCCAAGAACACACCTTACAACAAATGGTATCAATGAGACAATGAGAGAAACTAGGGATCTCCTCTTGTCATCAAAAATCCTAGTGTTCCTCTCACCCCAAATAACCCATAGTGTAGCCTTCCAAACCCCATGATACATGAGCTTGCCTCTCTTTCCCATACATTAGCATGTTTTTACTTTGCACCAACTTTCTCATTTTTCATTAAGCCCGACAGTACTTCACCATCTGCAGACTGGCAATTCTCCCAACCCTCTTCCAAAATAAGATTAGCAGCTATTGGGGCGAGCTATCGCATTTTGCTCAAACAATCGGTCAGGTCTTCACACAGTTAAAGCATCACTGTCGAACACAGGTAAGTTGTCTTTAACATAGGCCATCTTTGATTACTTTGTGCTTTGTACATTGGTCACACACAAAACACATCAGGAGCAATTTTGTTTGTTTGGTTCTGTCACTCGAGAATCTAGCAATAATGGTTTTATTTTTTCTTAATGATTTTAAAATAATAAAATAATATTTTCATTTTTTCTTGATTATCCACACATAGCACTGCACGTGCCACACATAAGTACATATGTGTGTACATAAAGTCTGCTTGTATATCATATATGATACACCGACGGTGCATCAAATAAAACTCTAAGTTAGGTAAACAAAAGGAGAAAAAATTACTGGTAAACATCTCTCCCCTCTCTTTCTTCTCCTATCGCTCTCTAACTCTCACTCTGAACTCTTTCATTAATTCTTTCTTTTTCCTTATTTTATCTTTGTACGATTATGTATCAATAAGTTTCAATACTAAAACACTCTGAAAAATACAGTGTAAAAAACAGACATTTCAAAACTTTTACATATGTATCGTATCACCAAGCTTGACACTCAATCCATATCAATCATATTGCACAATTACAATATTTAGAACCATGCCGGAGACTTCGTCTTACACATTCTACAATAAAAACAAAAACTTGTTAAGAAAGAGATGAATACTAGATGCATACACTCGAAATGCAAAAGACATCAATTTCTTATAAGAGGGTGGACGAGGGAGAGGACGGGAACCTGGTAAGCCTGTTGCTGGAAGAGACTCCTAAGTCCTAATCTGCTAGCCAAACTTATAATACCCATTATAACTTATAGACAGAAAGACTAGGGACTTGCATCAAGTTATGTACATTAGGAGTGATATGAATGGATCTTGTAAAAGCTAAAGAAATCAAAGAAAGATGGAGTATTCCCATAAACTACTAAATGAAAAATATACGAGAAGCTTCAGATTAAGTTGAGAAATTAGTAGTCAGTAGATGAGAGAATATTACTATGCTCATAGGATTTGTATAACTGAGATGAACAAAGTTTTATTCAAGAAGAAAATATGAAAGGCTCTGGGACTGGATTTCTCCCAACTAATGTGCAAAAAGAAAAAAAGAAATGCGTACGAGAGAACTAAGTTACCGGAGCGTGGAGCCAAAGCGAGAGCGTAAGAGCATCAAATATAAAAATAGCTTCAAAGTGAGAGCGGCTTCAAAGCGTGCAAATATATACATATATATATTGCATAATATAAAATTACAGTTACTATATAATTATAAATGTATTAGATTCATTTTATATATATATATATATATATATATATATAAATTCATCAATAATATGTTGGTAGTGTAATTTACATATTTTTAAGGTCTTCTTAAAAATAAAAATAAAATGGAATAGAAAAAAATTAAAATATAAATTTTTTTTTTTTTGTAAGAAACATTGTGTTGATTTATTTTTTTAACTAAGAAATCAACAAAATAAAATTACATATAAAAGAGATAATCTTGCATTGCTTTTGGGGCCCTTTGCATTTAATAAAAGCGATGTATTTAATGTGATTGCATCTAAAAGAGCTGGTCAAGAGAATTTCTATTTGTTTTATTTAAGCAAAAAAACAAACTAAAAGAAGATGATTTGACGTGAAAACTTTGCATTGTATTTGGGGCCTTTTGCATTTGATGTGCTTGAGTCTCTAATGGATGGTATATTCTCTTTTAGTAAGAGAACGTGACCTAGTTGCGCTTTCAGGAAATCCAGTCAGCTGAGTCCTAGCAAATTTACTCTCAAGTCGTTAATCCGAAATTTACAAGCAGGTGCATTACTACACATGTACGAATTAGGTAACTAGGAGAGAGAATACTATATATTGATTGGCCAAGTTATGTTATAGGAGAAGCATTATGGTGCGCATATCTAAGAAAATGTAGATGTCCAGAGATCAACAAAACTATGCGGAATAAGCTTATGAATCATGCTGTGTAATTAGGGGAAAGAGGGAGTGGAGCAAAAATCAAGAGAGACGCTGCGAACAAGAGGGGAAAAAAGTATGTAGGATTTTGAGGAAGATTAAGGAATAGCAAGCAAGAATAGGGTGACGTTTATCTTTCCTTCGAATATATTTTACATACCAAATTTGGAACAAATATATGAGAGAAGCTGCGTTCTAAAAAGACTGCAAATTACCAAGACTTGGACAAATAAATAATATTTATAAACTAAATGGCAAATTTCATCATGCCATGCATATCTTTTTTTTTTATAAGTAAATCATGCCATGCATATCATGCGCCTGTTTATCTTTGAGTGTTTGCAATTTCCCCGACATGTCGGCGAAATTTGCCAACATGTCGCCATTTCCCCCAAGGGTGACACGAAATTTGGCTGTAAATCACCGGATCTCTTTATTACTCTCATGTCGAGCAACATGTCGGCAACAAAAAAAAAACATGTCGGCAATATATCGGCGACATGAGGAAATTTTTTTAACTTTTTTCGATATTTCCCCTATGTTTCTCGACATGGGCGACATGTCAGCAATACCAATATGTGGCGATATAGGGGAAAATTTCAACTTTTTTTGAAAAACAAATTTTAAAAAATGAAATAAATATTGTCAGTTAGTAAATATTAACTTTGAAACTATTTAACTATTTTGCGGGAAAAAAAAAAGATGGAAAAAATTTGAAATTATGATTTAAAATTGGTATGGTATGCATCTTATTTGCTTATTTTTATATACTTTTAGTTATGAGATGTGCAATGTATGAGGATATGGCTTAAGCAGATCATATTACATCAATTTTTACACAACTTTCATACCCATAACGAGTAGGTGAACCTCCCTCAAGCAATGTCCCTTGATATGTAGACATTTGTTTTTGCATTTTTTGATGTATTATGATGTATTTAGACACTAATTAGGTTAAAACTATGGAGGGGAAACCCATCAAAAACCCCATATTTCCCCATCATTTCTCCCAGATTTCCCTTTTTTCCCGCATGTCGACAATCGTTGGCACAAAACACTTGCCCATCAGTCGCTTTGAATATGAGTAACCCGCACATGCAAACTTTAGATTGATGGCACTTGATTTCTAGTTTTATGTATTTTTTTAGTTTAACTTACATTCACGTTTAGTTTGATAATTTATGGCATTTCCATTTTGTTATTGTGTATTTTTTAGTTTGAGTTACATTCACTTTTTGTATTATAGATATGACACTTGATTTCTAGTTTTATGTATCTTTTAGTTTGACTTTCATTCACTTTTAGTTTGTCTTAATTACATATAGCACCTTTTTTACCGCTTACAAAACAGACAGCATGTAAGTTAACCCCCTTAAGTAATGACTTTTAATGTGTAGGCATTTGTTTTTGCATTTTTGATGTATTTGGATACATCTAGGCTTTAATTGGGCATATTTAAAGTTTGGGGCAAAAAACCCATGGTTTTCCCACATTTCCCCAAGGTTTCCCCTTTTTCCCCCATGTCGCTTGGGCCACCTGGTGACATGCCAGGCAACATCGACATGGCAAACCTTGTATCTCTCAACAAGTCTCATCTTGTCAAAGTCCAAGGCAATGCCCTACATGTCCATTTGCCTTGCATCCTCCCCCTGGGGCATTCCCTGGATCATCTTGGCTACATTGGAACACCTTTCCTGATGAGATATGGCTTTTTTGACACATGGAGGAATGATTTAGATGATCCAAAGTGTCCACCTAACAACTAACAAGGGACCCTTTGGATAGCGCACATGGACTACTTCAACCCATATGAGCCTCCCTAATATTTTCTAACAGCTCTTGTCAGATGTAACAACCATTGAATTTTAACGTATATCTTTATGTTCTGTACAAGAAAAATGTTAAATTTAGGACATGCCTTACTCTCCACGTGGAAAATGTTTTTGGGGTTGACATTTTGTAGATGAGGTGAGGTCAACTGGAGTCTGGAAGTACGTGTGGACAAGTGAGGCTTGCCGAATAAGCTTCCATGTGTGAAAATCAGTCTCTTTAAGTCTGGAGCATTTCACCAATCTACTGTTCTCATGGCAAATTATTTTCCTACTATATTTTATGTTCTATATCTTTCACACCTTGTCTGCTTCAGACCTATTGCCAGATCACTATAAATAATGACCAAAATTCGACTTTATAGTAATGGATTTCTTTCAAATCATATCATACACAATTTCACATGAAAAAGCAGCTTAAGAAAAAAATAAATAATACTACTGATACACTCCAAAACAAAGAGACATACTGATTAAGCAAATAATATTACCTGGGAACAACCACGGGAATGCATAGGATGGAAAGATAACATGTCAACCTCATTCAACACCATTTCCCTCAATGCCTGTACGTTAGGAGGCATACTGTTAGTTTCCTGGAGAATCTAGCAAAGTCTACCAACTTCTGAATACAAATTCTCAGTCAACAATGACAAACTAATCATAGAATCTAAATGTAATTGGTATTAACAAGCTCAAGGCCAGTCTCAGAAAAATATTATCACAGAACTTGTAGACAGACAATTTCATAGATATAGCAAATTATGTTAAAGGAAAATTTCTTTATTTGAAAATATGCCACTACTTTTCCTTAACTTGATGTTTAATAAGGGTGTGTTTGGTTGGTCAGAAAGTAGCGAGGGAAAGGAATTCATTGGAAAGTAAAGTAAAGTTAAGGAAAGGAAAGGTGAGAGATTTACTAAACCAGTGGCAGTTTCAAGCTCTTGGAAACCGGGGGAAGATTATGTATAGAGCTCTCTTTTTTGCGGTGCTTTGGGGGATTTGGAATGAGAGAAACAGAAGAATTTTTTAAGGCAAGGGTAAGAAGGTGGAGGAAATTATTGATTCCATTATGGTCATGACCGTGTCTTGAGTGTGCTTCCTTCCAGAACTCAGAGCTGTCTCGTAGACTGATATGATGAGAAGTTGGGATACAGTGGTCGTTTTGTGGGATTTGAGTTTTTTTGTTCTTGTTTTTACTGTTCTTGTATCATTCTCTATAATCTTTTTCTGTTTCTAATAAACTTGTTATTGATCAAAAACAAAAAAGTTAAGTAAAGAAAAAGAAAAGCAACTATTCTTGGTGTCGTTTGGTTGTCTGGAACATAAAGCAGGAATTTGACTAAAAATGTAGATTATAGTGTTTGGATGACAGGATAATTGTATAGAAAAGTAAAGTTATCAAACTGTAAAAACTTTATCCTGTCTTATATATTTATATATTATATATATAATATTCATATACACATTATTTCCATTTGAACCGAATAATATAATATTGTGATTTGTAATGGGATTGGGGGGGGGGGGGGGGGGGGGGGGGGGGGGGGGGGGGGGGGGGTGGGCGGGGGGGG
>JAUPMG010116606.1:0-11868 GCA_031762675.1 Pachysandra terminalis | reverse complement strand
TATATATATATAAGTAATTTTTTTTTAAAAAGTTTTTTACAACCCTATAAAAAACAAAGAAGAAAAAAAGTGGATACTACTACAATCATCTAAAAATGATATGCAAAAAAAACATGGGGATGGATTTTTCATTTTTTATAAACCTATAAAAAAAAGTAATCGCTTTTTATTTAATTATTATAATAATTATTATTATAGATCTGCAAAAAAAAATGAATAGAAAAAAAAAATTGATTCTTTGATGTGAAGGGTAAAATAGAGAATGTGTTGTTTTGTTCTTCTTTCTCACAAAATCCTGTGTTCTTAGTAGAAAAAAAAAAAAAAAAAGACCTTTTCTTTCTATCAAAGGAATTTGAAATTTTTTGTGGGAGTCACACTTTTTCGGCTATTCAAAAATATAACATGTATCAGGAAAATTGTCTTTCCAGCATGTTCCAGATATCCAAGCACAGCCTTATTGTTTAAAAAAATTACTGACTTTAAGTTGTTTTCAAAAAGTATCACTTAAAAAAAAAAGTATCGGTAATTCCACTATATGAAATGATTATGTCAAATTGCAGTACAGAAAAGAAGAAGTAAGGAAAAAGATCAGAAGAAAAATCTCTAAAGCATATGGCCAACCATTTTCTCTTCGACGGAAAATGACGGAAAACCTCGAAAAACCCATAATTTCTGTCGGGAATATCGGTCTCTCGTAAATGGAGAAGCAACGGCTTGCCGTTCTGGGTTCCCATTTTCGCCAGATTGGTTTGGTCTCTTCAAGCCTTCCAGAAAACCTAAGGTCCAATGGTTTCTCATGCATTAAAACTTCGATTTGCGTTTCCGGCGCGGATGACCAGTGCTTGCCCGACCCTGACCAGGAAAATGAAGAAAAGCTTTGCGTTTTCTGCAAGATTATCCGAGGTGAATCGCCGGCACTGAAGGTAAATTCCATGCACTTCATTATCTTCTTTACCATCTTATTATTTATTCTTAATTTCTTGCTATTTTTATATAGAAGGGTGCTACTTATGTTCTTGGAATGTTTTTCTTGGTCGGTTTTGGTTTTGATCATCTTTGCTGGTTATGAAGTTTTCCTGTTTTAGTGATATTCATTTTTGCCCCTTTGTATCAGATAATATTTTGATGTTTTCTAAAGCTTAATTTTCTTGTAGCGTACCTGAAAAATTAGTGTAAAAGGTGTACCTTTTACTGTGATGGGTGCGCCCAAGTTTGGTCAAATCGCCTGTGCATTGGCAATTTGCATGTGTAAATCACCTCTGCATTTGCGATTTGTGCAAACATGGATGCACCCTAACACTGGGATGCACACCCGTCACAAAATAAGGGTGCACCTTTTACACAATTTTTGGGTATGATACACATTTTTTTTTCCTGGTACCATGGTAAAACTCTTTGATGTTTTTGTTTTAGGAATTTCAGTGTATTTTGCTTTGTAGTCTGAATTATCTCCTAGAAATTCTGTTTACCCAATTTAGTTCACGTTGGGACTACAGCTCGTAAATTAAGAACTAAACAAATTAAAGCAGGATCTGTTTGGACGAACAAACCAGTAGAATTGAATAGCAGCTATGAGAGTTTGAAGTTTATAGTGTGGTAGGGATAAGGTATGGACCAAGTGACTCTCCGGTACTAGTGTTGCAGCTGAAGTCTCCCAGGATGCAATAACCTTACCATTACTGTTGGGCTCTCTAATCTGCAAAGTTAGAGAAGCAGGAGCTCCATCAAAGTCACATCACTCTTATCAGTGCCCTCCTTATGGTTGGAATCGTTATCTCCCCCACCTTTGGCGTGATTATTCTTGATGGACTTTGGCTTAGAAGAGTCATTCTTCTTGAATTCCACTAGGGCTCTGCTATTGCCATGGACGTAGCAAAGTCTTGCACACAACATCTTTGTAGTTCTTGTAAGGCAAAGTTCTGCAACCCATCCATGAAGTTGAAGAATATATCCTTCTCTGGCATGTCAGGATCTGGAGCATGAGAGTAGAGAACTCCTTTACATATTCACGAATTGTTCCGGTGTGCTTCAACTGCTTAAGGCTCTTCCTTGCTAAGTACTCGACATTCCCAGAATAGAATTGCTTTTTGATTTCCCTCTTGAAGTCCTCCCAACTGTCAACGGTACACGTGCCACACTCTATACATGCTTGATGCCGAGTCCATAACAATGTGGCTGTGTTGGTGAGATACAAGGTTGCCGTCTGTACTTTAGCTTGCTCATTGTCCAGTGAGATAGCCTTGAAGTACTGCTCCAAATGCCAAAAGTTGTCAAGCTCCCTGGCATTCTTAGATCCGTCATAGGTCTTAGGTTCTGGTGCCTTCACCTTTGGACCTTCGTGTGTCGTAATTGTTTTGTTGGTCACAACCTTCTTGCACACAACCCAATCTGCCATCCTCTCTTCAACTTGGGCATGTAATGCCTCAAGTGTCTCCTATATCCTAGTCTGCATCGACCTTAGAGTTCAAGGTGCCTAGCACTTCCTCCTTGAGTTCCTCGAATCCACTCTCAAGTTCCTTTATGCTTTGGCCCATCTTCTCGAACCGATCATTTCCATCGGCCACAAGCTCCACCCTAGCAAGTCGAGCCTTTATGATTGTCACAATATTTCGAGACTTGTCCATCGTTTGTTTGGGCTGGTTGTTACCTTCGTTGCCCCGACCCTCATTGATGCTTACTTCAGACATGGTGCTTTCTCCTACTTATGACCTTCGCTCTGATACCACTTGTCACGATCTTGGCATTTTCCAAGCAATCCGCATGACACTTGTGCACACGAGCTTTTTGTGTGACAAGTCAGTCTAACTTCTGAACTCTTAGGAAGCTTTGGAGTAGAAGAGAATATAAGAGAGAATAGGAAGAATGGCTTGTATTGCACTAGAACTTGATTGTTTACAACTTCTGAGGCGCCTCTTAAATGAGGAACCCTCCCCCATTTATAGGCATTTGAGTTACAATGGATGGCTTGGATTACTACAAGTGTCATAAATCTAATGGCTAAGGATGGTTCTAGATCTTTCTCTAGAACCTTCAACAAGATTCCCTCTTCTACACCCTTCTTTGGGAATCTTCTAGAAAGCTTCTACATAATTCCTCCTTCCCCATCTAGAAGTGCCTTCTAAAACTCTTCTAGAATCTCCTAAGATTAGTTTAACAACTCTTATGTACATAAATTCCTGTAGATCATAACTTGGGTAAATCAACTCCTATGTATGTACAATAGATACAAGTTAAGTGAGGGGATTTTAGGGTGTAGCTAGGTAGTACATAACACATAGCTACAAATTTTGAAAGCATTAGATTGATCATTCATTAAAATATGGTGTATCTGCAAGTGCAATAAAAGGGAACATGGCAAGTGGGTTTCGTTTAGCCAGAAATTCTTCTATTCTATTACAAACTTCATCCCAGAAAATAGTTGCTAAGTTATTATTGCAAACATTTGCCTTCCTCCATTTTCCAAAAGCATAAGTCTTGTCCTTCATCTTTACTTTGATAAGAGAGGGTTCCTGGTTTGAACGATTAACGGTTGGTTTACCCCATGGTTTCAAGGATCGGTCTGGATCGGCCGATCCGGATCGGGATTGGCTAGGACCGGTCCGATCTTAAGGCTCGATACAAGTTTAGGATTTACGTGGACATGTATCGTTCGATCCTATATGAATCGGTTTGGATCGGCCGATACAACCGATACAAATTTAAGGATCGGAGGTGTTCGATCCGTACGGTCCATTTTTTTTTTTAATTTTATTTTTTAAATCGAAAGATTGGCCGGTCCACGAGTTGGACCAGGATAGATTGGCCGGTCCAATTGGATCTACCTGTATGGATCGGATGGGACTGGTCCTTTAAAAGAAAAATCTTTGGATCGTACGATGTTGGTCTGGATTGGTCTGGACGGCCGATCCATATCATGTGGATCGGCTGATCCAGACTGATCCGAACGATTTTTGACCGGTTTTATCATCTGAACAAAGTCTCTCTCACCTCTCTCTCTCTCTCTCTCTCTCTCTCTCTCTCTCTCTCTCTCTCTTTCTTATAGTGAAGATCTCAATTTTAGAGCACTAAGTCTCTCTCACCTCTCTCTCACATTGTTTCACACACAGGTCGGTTTATCTTAAGTTCAGACTTTTTTTTTGGTGAAAAAAAAAACAGAGCACTAATTCTATCTCTCTTAATAGACTTTCTCTAATTCTCTCTCTCACCTCTCTCCCTCTCACACAAACACTGTCACACACAGGATTAAGTAAGAGAATACTCTCTCTCTCTCTCTCTCACATAGTGAAAATCTCAATTTTAGAGCACTAAGTCTCTCTCTCTCTCTCTCACCTCTTTCTCACATTGTTTCATACACATGTAGGTTTATCTCAAGTTCAGACTTTTTTTTTGGTGAAAAAAAACAGAGCACTAATTCTATCTCTCTTAATAGACTTTCTTTAATTCTCTCTCTCTCTCACCTCTCTCCCTCTCACACAGACACTGTCACACACATAGATTAGATTCATTTGAATTCTTTTTTATATAGGTATTAAGAGTCTTTGACACGAGTCATTGTATTCTTTGTCAAGCATTCAAAAAATTAAAGAGCTGAAGCTCTAGAAACTTAGTTTTCATTGGATTGTTATATGAAATGGGTTTTGTATTTGAGCATTGAAAAGATGGTTATGAGAAATTTGAGTCTTAACTTGGTTTTTTCTTGTTTTGGTTATTCAAAAGGTTGATGTTTTAAAGGAGCTTGTGTAACTGTGTTAGAAGTTCTTGAAATTGGGGATATGTACATATTATTGGTCTCAGGAATGAAAGTGGGAAGTCTTTATTCTTTTTTGAAGAGGACAGAAATTAAGGAAAGAATATTTGGATTTCTGAAATGGGTTTTGATTGTATGAGAATTAAGCTTTGAGATTGAGAAATCTTAAACAAGGTGATCAGGTTTGTATTGAAATAATAATCATACTGTTTGTTTAAATATGAGTAATCTATGTTATAGGTGTCTTTATGTATAGCTCTTCTGTCATCACCTTTCATAGGTGTCTTTATAGCTTACACTTATGAGAACAAAATCCTTTATTTATAGCTCTTTTGTCATCACCTTTTATAGGTGTCTTTATAGCTTACACCTATGAGAACAAAACCTACAAAATTTTATAGTTCTTCTGTCATCTTTGACTTACAAGTCACAAGACTAAAGCCTACAAAAAAAAAGTCACAAGACTCAAAAACTTTAAGTTTACTGTTTTTGTCTTTATTAGCTGAGTCACAAGACTAAAACCTACAAAAAATAAAAAAGTCACAAGACTCAAAACTTTAAGCTTACTGTTTTTGTCTTTATTAGCTTTTCTGTCATATTTGAATTCCAAGTCACAAGACTCAAAACTTTAAATGGGGTCATAGATTTCTGACATCTAATTCATGTCTCTCACTCACCTTTTTCAAAAGGGGTCATTAGATGAAAGATGCTGGATAATCATGGTCGTCCAATCAGTAGACCTTCTTTGATGGGTCTTCCATAACTTTTTTTTTGATTAATCTCAAAAGTATGATAATATTGGGATATGGCCCATATTTTTGTCTCTTTTGTATCTCATATGATACTATTCAATTGCATGTTAAACAAGAAGATAAAAATAAAATGATAAAGATTAGTTTAAATAATTATTATGATTAATATTATTTAGTTTTTTAATATAATTTTTTATTATATAAAACTATTTAGTTTTGAATTTAGGCATATTGATTAAAACTATAAATATTTTTTCAGATTGATTGAGTGATACGTATAATAATAGCACCTCGCGATATTGGTTGGCAACAATGTGTAATGCTTGAAGGAAATCCTAAGCATGCACAATGCAATTATTGTGATATGCGTATGTGAGGCGGTATCACCAGATTGAAGGCGCACCTTGCACATCTTAGAGGCAATGTTGTTGCATGCTCTAAGGTATCAAATGAGCTTATGTTGCTTATAAGGGAGCATTTATGATTTGGGGGAGAAAAGAGGAAGGCAGCTGGAAGGAGAAATGAGGAAATATTGGCATCACTTAATGAGGAGGTGATGCTTGGTAGTGACGATCCAGATGACGATGAGGCCATCGCAACGATGGAGAAGGAGCAGATTGAGTTTGCTCGGAGGCAAAGTCTTGACACTCTACGAGAGGGATTATTGCGAGTGATTGAGAGACTAGAGCCAGATATTGATCGAGACGCGAAGGCAACAAATGAGGTGAATTGGATTTATTATGTATTCCATTTTTTATTTCACCTTGCAGTAGGGTGTTTATCAAACGGTGGGTGTGTTACCTTATTACATATTTATTTGCCTATTTTTCTTTGACTTTTATTAGATCCGAGATTTTAAGGATGCAAATGGTAGATTTGGCGATGCAATTGTGGTGTGACAACGGGATAAAAATCTTCCATGTAAGATGTTATATTTGATTTTAATGTTCAAGTAATTATTGATTAAAATTTCGATAGTTTTGTGCTTTAAAATCTTATTATAACACATGATTTCATAGGTTCATGGTGGAATAATTACGGAACCCAAACACCACGCTTGCGTCAGATTGCCATTAAAGTGTTAAGTGCTATATGCTCCTCATTTGGTTGCGAGAGAAATTGGAGCACATTCGGCCATATCTACAACAAATCTTGTAACTGTCTGAAAGCCAAAAAACTGCACCAACTCGTGTACGTACATTATAATTTAAGGCTGCGCGTTTGTAATTTTACGCAACCGAACACGGATGGCGAGTAGTACAATCCAATAAACTTAGATCACATTTTTGAGGAGGATGATGTACTTGATGGGTGGACCCGAGAGAGATGAAGGATTGCTTCAAGACTTGGATATTGACATGTACCTGTCAAATGAGGAGGCCGGTGGTGTTGCTTGTGCGATTAATGTCGATGATGACTTAGAGGGTGAGCGAACACGACAACATGATGATGGTGATGATTTTATTGGGCTTGCGAGTACAGCTGGTGTTTCAACATTGGGTGTAGGTGCATCATTTAGTGCAGGCACGCCCAGTGGTGATGATGGTGGTGGTAGTGGTGGTGGTGGTGCTAGCGAGCGTGTCCCACTTACTATGGATGATGAATACATTGCCACACAGGATATTGAGCATGATGCCCCCTAACCGACCTTCATAGCATCAGTCTCGAGGAAGATTTGTACTTCGTGATACAGATGATGATGAGACGTAACCTCCTGATAGTTATACGGGACCTCGTGAGACATATGGATACAGATATACAGGTTCATTACATGAGCAGTTTAGGGGTATGGGGTTTGGTGATAGAGACCCATACACATACTGACGTCATAGTACAAGTGGGAGTTACCTTCATCCAGATCCGTATGATGACCAGTCACAATCCTCTTTTGGGAGTAACACTAGCGTCGTTGGTCAATATCCTGGGTATAGTGGTCAACAGGTTTCGAGGTCGAGCGACAACACGGGGAATCGTATGTTGGGTTATCAGGACTATACAGAGGTCGTGGATGGGGGACCTATTGTTGGCGAGGAGATGGTCAGTTTCTATTTTTCTGAGGATTATAACCCATTCTACTTTGTATACCAACAATGATTGGATGAGAATGAAAAGTCGGATACGGGTAGCAGTTGGTGGAGTTGACACCTTATATTGTAAACACATTTATCACTATTTTTCTATATTGTCCATTGATCAACAATTCATATAAGTAATTGGGTGTGCATTTTTATTACTCTTTTTTCTATATTGTCAAATATTCGATAGCGTTCGTAGTTTGTACGTTAACTATTTATTTTTTTTCTTATTTATTTTATCATTTAATTCAAAAACTAAGTTGACTAATATTTTTTTTTTTTTTTTTAATGATTTAAAAAAAAAAAATTTACCACATTTGGTATTTGTATCAGTCCAACCAATACAAAAGTTTGGATTGAGCCGGATTGGCCGATACAATGCAGGATCGCCGATCCGTATCGGAATCGGAAAGGATCGGACCGATCCGAGAACCTGAAAATAAAAATAGTTTGGATCAGTTGGGTTGATCCAAACTTTTTGGATTGGACAAGGATCGGACGATCCAGTAAATGATCGCCGATCCGGATTGGGATCGGCCCAAACCGGTCCGATCCACGATCCCGAGAATAAAAACCTTGGTTTACCCCCTTAATCATGGGCAGAACTAATATATCAGGGGTCTTCGTTGCTAAGATGATCTCCTCCTTGCTATATCCAATGAGATCAGTTCAATATATACCATCTTCTTACCATTTGAAAGTGGCTGAATGCCCAATCTCTAATACAAGGTGTTATTAGAGCAAGCACCATTTATTCACACCTTTTTTTTTCTTCTCTTATTTTTTATTTTTTATGGTTAACGGAGATATCCTATAAATAGATAAAGGGACGTACAAGGAGGGAAGAGTACCCAAAGGTGAAAGGAACAAACGCATATTTGAGGAGGCTCAAAGACAGTCTTCATGGTTGATTGAGTCCATTGAAGGAATGGTGGCAGGATGGATGGCAGTTAGGCAGGAGTATCAGGGTGTGTCTTTGGATTTGATTACCAGATGTTGGCGAGAGTTTTTGTATTCTTCTCCTGTTCGTCCGTTGAAGTTTGCTGTTTAGAGATCGCCGGTTGGGGATATTATTAAGCTGAATTTTGATGGTTCTTCTTTGGGTAACCCAGGCAGACTTGGGATTAGTGCCGTTTTTAGGAACTCTGCAGATGATGTCATCCATGTTTTCTCGGGTCCGATTGGTGTTACAGATTCTACTATTGCCGAGATTAGGCCTGAATTGATAGAAGCTAGGAAGTTGAATGTGGATCATTTACAGGTTGAGGGGGACTCTTGTTTGGTTATTTCTTGGATGTCAGTTGAGGATAGATACCCTTGGAGATATGCTCATTGGATTAGACATGCTCGGTTTCTGACTTCTGGGCTTAGAATTTCTTTTGCTCATGTGCTGAGATCTGCTAATGAGATGGCAGATGGGTGGGCCAGAAGAGGAGTGGAGAGAGAGTATTTTGCTGCAGGAAAGCCTAGGGAGAGGATATTGTGATATCTGATGGATAGTGGCTGTTGGCTATCTATTTTCTATGCGTTGTATAGTTTCTTTTGCTGTTTTTAGATCACACTTCGTGATTTCTTTGTATAGTTTTAATTACTGTGTTTCTGTAATCCTTTTGATGAATAATAAATGTTATTGATCAAAAAAAGGGAAGAGTACCCAAAGGATAGGTAGAACTTCTAGCTTCAAAAAGGTAAAGACAAAAGAAGTCTACAAAAGAGAAATGCTACAAAGCTAACCACCACAAGCCATCCAAACTGAATCTCACTCCTCTAGATATCTCAACATGTCCTCCGAAGGAATACACACAAAAATCATGTTTGAATGCCACCTTTCCACTAGCTAAAAATGTACCCAAGTGCACCAAGTGCACCAAGTGACGGAGACACCAAGAGCACACCTATGATCTTAACATGTCCTCCGAAGGAATACCCACAAAAATCATGTTTGAATGCCCCCTTCCCACTTGCTAAAAATGTACCCAAGTGCACCAAGTGACGGAGGCACCAAGAGCACACCTATGAACCAGGCATCCATGAAATCACAGAAGCTGAATCTCCTTCCACCTCAATATCCATGAACCCCATCCTCTTGACCTCCCCGATAAACATCAGAAGAGCGTGAACCTCCCCTCTAAACTCTAATAATGTTACCAATTCTTATGGGTCCCAAGAATGCGTGAATGATCGACCCTTGGCCATCTCTAAATACACCTCAGTTAGTTCATTTGGATGTTTGGAGTCCTTCTCGAGTAACCTCTGATTTGGGATTTTGATATTTTGTAATCTTCGTGGATGATTATTCCTGAATGACTTGGATTTATTTAATGAGAGTGTTTAGAGTTATTTGCAATCTTTAAGTTTTTTTGTTTAGAAATAAAAAATCAACGTGGAGTATCCATTCATACATTGTAATCATATAATGCAAGAGAATATTTGTCTACTCCATTTCAGGATTTCATTGTTACCTATGAAATTTAACATTAGATCTCATGTTTTCATACCTCAACAAAATGGGGTAGCTGAAAGAAAACCTTGCCATCTTATTAAGGTTGACCCTGGCTTTATTATTTCATATGCATGTCCTTAGTAGTTATTGAAGTGATGCTGTCCTTATTAATGGGATGCTATCTTTGGTTCTTGATGGAAAGTTCATCATTCTATCTTGTTCCCTTATACTTCTTTGTTTCTTGCTCCAGCTCGAGTATTTGGTTGTGTTTATTTTATGCATCAGCTTACTCCAGGTATAGATAAGCTAGATCCTCGGGCAGTTAAATGTGTTTTCTTGGGATATTCTTGAACTCAAAAAGGGTATAAGTGATTTAATAATTCTTCATTGTGTTGCCACTTTGTGTCTGGTGTTGCATTCTCTGAGCTGGTTCCTTTCTTTTTTGATGAAAGTAAATTCGCTGAGACGGATAGCTTTCTTTACCGATTCCATTTTTTTTAACAGTGCCTCCCCAGAGCTAATCACCTATCGCCAAAGTCTGCACTTGACTTATTGGTGATATGGCTCTACCTCTCACTTCAATGTCTGCAGATCCGTCTCTGGTAAGTCATACACAATTTGTTGTCCCTGCTGACCCTGTACTATGTTTTCTCATTGCTCTAATGCTCACCATATTGATTATTTTCTCTTATGCTCGTTTATCCTCTATATACCGCTCTTTCACCTCATTTGTTTCATCTTTGTCTGTTCTTAAGTCTGTACATGAGGCTATTTCTGATCCAGGTTGGAGGACAGCTATGGAAGAAGAAATAGCTTTTCATCCTAATGGCACTTGGGAGCTTGTCACTCTTCCTCCTAGAAAGTCGATAGTAGCGCGCTGTTAAATATTGTCCTGATGCCACTATGGAAAGGTTGAAGGCCTATTTAATTACGAAGGAGTATACTCAAACATATGGTGTTTATTATGCAGAAACTTACTCTCTAGTGAAGATTGCTTGTGTTCGGATTATTATCTTTTTTGTTGCCAATCTTAATTGGCCTCTTTTTCAACTTGATGTCAAGAATGTCTTCTTGCATGACAATTTGGGGAGGAGGTCTACATGGAGCAACCACCAGGGTTGGTTGTTTAGGGGGAGTCTAGGAAAGTAAGTTAAAGAAAGCATCGTATGGTCTTAAGCAATCTCCACGGGCATGGCTTCGCAAGTTTAGTGATGCTATCCTTGAGTGTAGAATGAACAGTTGCCAATTTGATTATTTAGTGTTCTATCATGACACTTCCGTTAGTTGTATTATTCTAGTAGTGTGTGTGGGCAACATTGTGATTACAGACAGTGATTTCTGCATCAAAAGTTTTATACAAAAGACTTGGGAGTTTTATGGTTATTCTTGGATATTGAAGTTACTAGATTTAAGTCTGGGATTAGTCTTTCTCAAAGAAAGTATGTGCTGGACTTGCTTGATGAGACCAAATTATTGGGGTCACAGTTTCAGATTTGTTTGATAACTCGATGATATATCGTCTTGTTTGGAAGCTGAACCACTTGACTACTACGAGACCTGATATTTCCTTTGCTATTAGCATTGTGAGTCAATTTATAGATTCTCTCAGAGTTCCTTATTGGGAGGCAGGATTAGGATGTTGAGGTACTTGAAAGTGTCACCCGGTCGATGAGACCAATATAGATCTCATGGTCACCTATAGGGCACAGGCTTTAGTGATGCAGATCGGGCTGGTTCTCCTTCGGATTGTTATTCTACTACTAGGTATAATGCCCTTCTTGGTGGTAACTTGGTCTCTTGGAAAAGTAAAAAAGCAAGAAGTGATAGCTAAATTAAGTGCAGAGGCAGGGT
>JAUPMG010116596.1:0-11868 GCA_031762675.1 Pachysandra terminalis | reverse complement strand
TATATAGTACACTTTATGTATGATATATTTAATTATTCTTCAAATACTTGGTGAAATATGTAAAATAATATTATTATTTGTCAATTTTATTAACTTTTGTAAACTAAATTAGGAGTTAGATGTTTGGTTCTTTTAATATAGAGGTGGCAATGAGTCAGGCTTAGTAAGTTAGTGCTAGGCTTGCAAACTAATATAACATCTCCTATGTCCAAGTCGGTCCTGTCCCGACCCGAGCTTCAGGCTCAAACTGTAGGTTCGATCTGGCAAGACCTTTGAATTTTCCAAAAGCCCATGCCCTGCCCTAAGAATTTATTATTTTTTTTCACATTTAAAACTGAAAATCAAAAGTTTTGAAGAATATCTCAAAACATATATAGAAGAGCTAAAAGTCTTGATCGATCTCAAAAAAAAAAAGATATACCGGGTCGGATTATGTGAATTTGTGAATTTGTAATGGAAAGCAAAAAATTCATGTTTGTTAATGTAACATTCACATATTTAAAAGTAAAATATACCGGGTCGGATTGAGTGGTATAAAATCTAGGGGGCAATATGTTTTGTCCAAGCCTGCCTAATTATTGTGCCAGACTGACCGGGCCAAGCTGGTGGGTGGGTGTGTGTGGGTGTGGGTGTGCGTGTGGCGGTTGGGGGCGTGCATGTCACCCCCCGGATCTCGGGGACTCAGATCCCTAGGTGGGATGGCACGGATCATGAGGGGTAACCTTCGGGATCCATTTCTGGATCGCGGATTGCCATATCATAACCAAAAGAACAACAGAGATAAAATAACCTCAATCTTATTCAATAACTCAGAATACACGGAAGTAATACCAAACAACTAATTTAAATAAATGAAATGGCTTCAGAAGAGCCTTACATAATAATCCAAATAACATGGTTCGAACTAAATTATTACAACGTTAGAGTAAAAGAAAATTATAGCATCCAGTCATCTCAATGTCGACCTGCAACATGAAATGTTACATCAGCATGGAATGCCTTGTAGGTAACATAATCGTCTTACCTCGGTCATATCACTCAGATCCAGAACACATTCGAGATAATTGCATAAATGTCAATGTAAATACAATAATATATGCCAGATTCAATTATGAGATGTTTATGATATGAATGTCATTCACATGATCTAAATGTTAAGCTCACACAAGTAATACATATGGTGATGTGTAATGCCTATGTTATCTTGGTTAATTAAGTGCCCCTCATAACTTCAAGTAACTGATAATTCGAGAATAAATCACCTAGAACAGTCTGGGCGCTAACCCATGGTACGAAGTCCATCATATCACATTACTTTAGAGTGTACAATACTCATGGTCTAGCGTAGACCGTATGGGGTCTCGCAAGATTCCTATTCTTATTTTGTGGGCCTTTCAACCACAAGTATAGTCAATCCACCAGGAACACACATTAACCTCTATTTCTCCACCAACCGGGTACACTTAACAATCAGATTAACACAGTATGAATGAAGTTATTAATTATTAGGAACTTAGTAATATAATCCAATGAACATCTATCCACGCGCCCATACACATCGATAATTCCTTGGAAACCATCATAGATATCCTACCCTCAATAAAACAAATCAGATCTAACCACCTATAATCATATTCCCAAGGCATTGGAGTCATAACCCCAATCCAATAAGTCTAGGTTATAGGCTAGTTTGTAAGAGTTGGGATCACATCATATGATTCACTATCAGCATTCTATAGATCTCAATAGGTCATCATTATCAAGTGACTCCACAACCTCCCATCCTACCCAAACCGAGTCCAGTCAATCTATCTTATATTCTAATCTCATATCTAGGTTGTAGGTTGGTTGACACGAGTTGGGAGTGTCACAAAAGTAGGCATACAGCCATCACAGTAGGCACACAGCCAGTAATCATAAGCACACAGCCCATACTAGACCTCACTAGGTCACAAGGAACCATCCCACACTTGACTAATAGCTCAAACCACCTAAACCTGCCTATCTGTTAACTCTGCGATCGATCACATCTCACTGTGATCGATCGCATATGTGTGATCGATCGCAACTGCCCAGAAAATCCCATGTTCTGCTGTTTCTTAGAAAACCAAAAACACAACCGAAATCATTCATTCTAAATGCTCCGTAAACAAATCCAAATCACATTTACAATCACTACATAACGACTAGAAATCAAAATTAACCTCTCTCATACTTTCAAATGATCTAAAACACTTGCTTTCACATATATAATATTTTCTGCAATTCTTCTAAAAACATAATTCAAGAGCAAACAATATGAATAAGTCAAAACAGGAAATATATTTACCGAAATTCGAGAATGGATAACAGAGAATGGAAATACAACTTCTAGCTTCAAATCCTCTCCTCCTTCCTTCTTCTTCTTCTGCAAATTCCCACTCAGAATTTCAGATTTCTCTTAATCTCTCTTCTTCTTCTCTCAATCTCTTAAGCTCTCTAAATCTCTTAAATTCAGAATTTGTTCGATTGTGCTTCACAACTGCATGGAAGAAGGATATAGAATCCTCTCCCTACTATCTCTCCCACTCCTACACGTTCAAACCACGTAGCAGAGATCAGTTCAACGCACTGTTCGTGCGTTGGACTGATTCAAAGCAGTTCTAATTAATTTCACACTTGCCCCAATTCCTAAGTAATTACACTAAAGCCCCAAAACAAATTAGTAGACTAACAATTTACCCCTATGTCTAATTTTGAAAATAAACTATATAAACACATGCACACTAATATTAAATAAATACATTAATTAAAGTGGGAAATCCAATTAGTGAGTTTAGGTCACTACATCGACCCTGGCAGAGGTGCCTACCTGGGTGATGGGTTTCCGGTTGGCCCAATCTCAAGAAGGTGAGGCAGGTTCCTTCCTGAACGATTTATCTTCAAGGATCGAGGAGATATCCCTCTTAAGGAATTCTTTTGGGGGAAAAGTAGGAGAGATGGAAGTCACTAAATAGGAGGTTGTTCAAGCTTACAAATGCTTGGAGAAAATTGATGTAGAGTAGAGAAAGCTGGAAGAGGAGAAAGTTAAGCTTCTTGCGGTCGTTGCTACTACAAAGGATACTCAACAGGCCATAGCTTTAGCGCAAAGAAGGATTGCCGATGAACTACCAAAGAAGGTGGAAGTCGTGCGGGGGGTAAAAGAGAGAGAGTGAATGGGTAACTAAGAAACAACATGCCGTGGAACTGGCTGCGGCTTTAACAGCCAAGTTCGATTCTCTTAAGAACCTTTCTCTCTGAACTACTTTATATTTTTTGGTTGGCCTACTGAGCAGTTTAAACTTTGGTATTAGTTTTGTGTTTGGCTGTTAATCAGCCAAATGTGTGCTTGAATGGCCGCCTTATTGACTTTGATTATCATCTTTTCTAGGCCATCCTTGGCCGTTTCTGTTTATGTTTCCCTAGACTCCCACATGGTTGGGTAGCATTTTTTAAGTGTTGGCCATTTATAGGTTTTCCTTCGGGCGACTCTTTATCTTCCTGAATAGTACATACTTCTCCTTTTAGTACCTTTTGGATCCGATACGAGCCTTCCCAGTTAGGTGACCACTTCCCATATACATGGTCTTTGAGGCCGATTGGTAAGATGGTTTTCCAAACCAAATCTCCCTCGGCAAAGGATTTTCCTTTGATTTTCTTGTTGTATGACCTTGCAAACATTCTCTTTTGGGCTTGTAATTCTTCGAACACCCTAAGCCTAGCTTCGTCAAGATCTTCTAACTCTATGAGCATAGCTTCCACATATTCATTTTGTGGTACTTGGTGTTGCAAGATCGTTCTCATCGAGGGAACTGTAATTTCTAGCGGTATCACAGCATCATGGCTGAAAGGCAATGGGAAAGGGGTGTTTCCTGTTCTGGACTTGAAGGCCGTACGATAAGCCCATAAGGTTTCTGACAGAGTTTTATGCCATGACCTTGGCTTATCCTCGACCATTTTCGGCCAGATGTTCTTCAAAACCTTGTTAGTAGACTTGGCTTGGCCGTTTGCTTGAGCATAATAAGGAGTTGAATTGATGATATTGATCCCATAGTCCTCTGCAAACTTAGTCACTTGCCCCCAGTAAAAATAGAACCTTGGTCGGCCGTTATGGTTTCTGGAATCCCGAATTGGTGAATAATTTGCTCTTGTATGAATTCGATAATGTCTGATTGATCCACGTTTTTCATGGGTTTTTCTTCTGCCTATTCAGTGAAATAATCGATAGCCACTATTATAAACCTGTGCGACCCTGATGACGGGGGGAGGGGAATATTGCCTATGAGATCCATGGTCCATCCTCTAAACGGCCACGGTTTGACTATCATATGTAAATCTTTAAAATGGGCCATGTTTCTGGCATTTTTTACATCCCTTGGCATATTTGAGGTAATCTTTCAAGATTGTGGGCCAATAATGCTCATGCCTTCTTATTAACCATCTTGTCTTAATGCCAAATTGGTGGGTCCCACAGATCCCTTCTTGTACTTCTGCCATGCTCAACATAGTCTAGTGCGGATTCAAACATCTCAAAAGCATCTCATCTGGACTTTTCCTATACAGTTCTCCAGCCATCATCACATATTTGATGCGATTTTTAGGTTCTTGTCACTCCTTAGGTTAGGTGTCCTTAAGTATTCCATGAGTGGGGTGCGCCAATCATCAGGTTGTGCTTCAATTGCCATGATCTTTAAGGATTCCATCCTTCTTCGAACATTCTTAATCCTGATGCTATTTGATCCATCTCGTTGGCCTCCTCATTCTGTTGCCATAGGCAATGGAATAATATTACATCATCGAACTCCTCCATTAGCTGGCAGGTAACAACATATAGTCGCATGAGTTGTCAACTTAGGCATTTATAGCTTCCCCCTAACTGATTGATCACTAGTTGTGAGCCCCCTGTGATCAACACCTCTTTCACGCCCTTCTCCAGTAAAATTCCCATCCCTATCATCAGAGCTTCATACTCGGCCTGGTTGTTTGTGCAGGAGAATTCCAACTGGAAGGCGTGTTCCTATCTTTGTCCTCCTGAGGGTATAATGATTATACCTGCCCCGCTTGCCGTTTCTGTCCTTGATCCATCAAAGATTAATGTCCATGGCAGTAGTCCCACCATGTTTGCTTCATACAGTACATTGGATCCTACAGTAGGATCACCAGAAAGATGGTCGGCCAAGAAATCTGCCATTGCTTGACCTTTTATTGCTTTTTGAGGGATGTAGACAAATGTAAATTCTGATAATGCTAGGATCCATTTGCCTATTCTTCCCCTCACTTGGCCTTTTATTGCTTTTTGAGAGATGTAGACAAATGTAAATTCTGATAATGCTAGGATCCATTTGCCTATTCTTCCCTTCAAATATGGCTTACTTAGCATATTTTGATAATGCTAGGATCATTCTGTTGGGGCAATTACTAATACTGCAGAAGCTATTAAGTAATGCCTCAACTTTATGGCCGTGTAGTACAATGTTAAGTAAAGCCTTTCAATGGCCATGTACCTCTGTTCAACCAGTAACAAAAACCTTCTTAGGTAGTATACCGACTGCTCATATTTTTGGTCGTTCTCTTGTGCTAAGAGGATTCCAATGGACTTTTCGGCCACTGATATGTAAAGCTTTAACGACCTTGCTTTCTTTGGGGGAATTAATACTGGTGGATTTACTATATGGCATCAAAAGCTTTTTGGTGCTACTCCTCCCACCTGTATTCATCTTCTTCTTTCAACCGTAACAAAGAGGAGAAAGATACCAATTTCTCGGCCGAATTAGAAATGAATCTCCTCAGAAAATTGATTTGGCCGAGGAATCTTTGTAATTGCTTTTTGTTAACTGGTGGCTTTGCATCTATGATAGTTTTCGACTTGTTTTTATCTATCTCGATCCCTCTTTGGTGTACAAAAACCCTAAGAAATTCCCTACCGATACACCAAATGCACATTTTAAGGGATTCATCTTCAGCCTGTGTTTTCGCATTCTTTCGAATGAGGCTCTCAGATGTTTGAGATGTTCTGTTACTTCTGCTGAATTTACCACTATATCATCTATATACACTTCCATGATTTTGCCAATCATGTCATGAAAAATACTATTCATCTCCCTCTGATACGTGGCTCGAGCATTTTTTAATCCAAACGGCATTACTACCCAACAATATAAGCCTGTTGCCCTCGACCCTCGAAACGTGATTTTTTCCACGTCTTCAGCCGCTATGTTATTCTGATTGTAGCCGGAATGGCCATCCATAAAGGATAATACTTGGTGTTTGGCCACTCTGTCGATCAGTAAAACAGCCACTGGCATTGAGTATTCATCTTGAGGAGTTACCAAATTGAGATTCCTAAAGTCAATAGATACCCAGATTTTTCCATTCTTCTTTATGACAGGTACCACATTTGAAACCCATTCCACATAACGGATTGGTCGAATAAAACCTTCCTTTAGTAATCTTTCAATTTCTTCTTTCACTTTTTTCGTTACTTCGACCGTCATTCTCCTGGTCGGCTGGGTCCAAACCCCTTGAGGCCAACCCTTATTATCATACATGTTCTAGAAGCCCAAATTTTAGGATTTGGAGACTTTTAGGGAATTGTAGATCTACTCTTGTAGACCACTCCCCTTAACCTAACAACTGCAACGAAGCTCCATTAGACTATCACGAATCTTCGGGTAAAATCTCATCCAGAAATACCCTGGGATGCTCTTCGGCGACCTTCCTCGGCGTGCCAAACCACCGCGCCGAGCATTCGACGACCACCTCGGCTCACCGAAATAGCTTGTCGAATGACAGAAACCAATTTCCAGTTACTGGTGAGGTTGCCAAACCCTTCTCGGTTCGCCGAACATCCCTCAACACACCGAGGGTGCGCCGAGCACTACGCCAAGACCCAATTTCAGTATTTTGCTTGGCTTTTGACCTTGGACACCTGTGATACCTCCAACCTAGTTGTTCTAACACACTTTTGGAGTTAGTGGACATGTCCAACAAAACATGACCCTCAAACCAAGTTACAACCTACCTTGAGTTAGCCTAGCAATATGAGTTTCTCAGGAAGCTTATGTAAGGGCCCTCAAACCTATTCCTTAGTTGTTCCCCTTAAATTGTGCATGTTTAGGTGTAGAATTGACTCTCATGTTATTATGTGAAGTATTATTTATATACGTGAATGGATTGGTATTATTACTGTCTTCATGTCTTTGATCTGTTAATTATAGTAATTTCTTACGTTGTTGTTGTGCACATGGCATACCACACTGATTATATCATGTTCACACGTTTTGACGATTGGTTTGTGTTTAGTGTGGATTTTTATATGTTATAGTGTAGAATTCATGGGACTGTGCCCATGTGTTTGCCGAATTGAATATATGACTATGAATCATTGTGTGTTGCATTAATTAATGGACTTGAATAATATGAATTGCATATGGACCTACCTGTTGTAATAGCACGGTCTAATACCCCATGTGACACCTTTGGGTATAGACTCACATGTGAGATGAATTGACTTATTGATCATTGATGTCCTAAACGGAGAATTATTGTTAGCTCCCAAGGTGAGGGATATGTTCAGTATGATGATCCCAATAAACTTGAGGAAAGATGCAAAGTGAGAGAAGGTTCACAATGTGATGCCCAATAACTGAAGCATGATTTCCCTTCTGTAGGATGTAAATATGTATGATTTCCTAAGGAAGACTTACGTTAGCGAAAGCCTTAGAAGTTTACCCATGAAAAAAAAATTAGGTGGGGGATATTGCCTCCTAGGTTGAAAACCCTCAAAACTATGTTGCGCACATAAAATATCATATCCTTGAGAATGGCCCTGTATGGGGGATGGTTCATGATGACATCTTGCTCAAGGACTAGTCGATCATGTGGGAACTTATTATATTTACAGACCATACAGTACTCCATTACATTTGCACTAAGCACCTGCATATTCGTTGTTGATATCATTTTGAGTGCCTAGTGTATTACACACTAGACCTAATCATCATATAGAATTAGGCATGCATATACCGTAACATAGACCTTTGATTCAATACCTAGTGAGGTTAGGAGAGGACAATACAATAATTGGTTTATGTTTCTTTCCTCCTTTATCATCACATTGCACATATATTATCTTTATCACATCATATACATATATATTTACACTTTTTCTCATAATGTTGGGGTATGAGTAAATACCTTGCATTAAAGGACTACTCATCTGGGCTTTCCAGCTTATGTTTATTGATTTATATCTTTCAGGTCTTGGAGCTTGATCACGAAAAGAGAGCTTGGGATTGGGTATAAATGACCTGAAATCAATTATAGGATTGTATTAGAATTAGACTTTCTTTATTTAATTCTTGTAATAGATCAGATTATTATTATTCCAATTACTTATATCTTACTTGAACAGTTAACGTCTTCCACTTATGTTTTGATTTCTGTTTGCCAATCCCATAGAGATATAGGGAGAGAGTTACAAATTAAGCCTAAAATTTCAAAATTTGGGACTTTTGGTTTAATTCGTGACAAAAGGGTCAAGCAAGAAGAAGAAGCCATTGGAGAAGTGAAGTTCTAGAGCAAGAATCGATTATCTTGAGAAGGTAAGTGCAATGTATGCATCCGTTGTATTGATTGAAGTTTCTCTATGTGGAAGCCTATTGATTGAAGTTTATTAAGTTAAATTACAGAATTCATGGATCATACTAGAGTTGTATGTGATGTTCTTGTTTAATTATGCTTATCATGCTATAAATTAGGTTTAATAATGTCATTGATTTCAATTACATGTTAGAGTGCGATTTGATATGTTTATACTAATTGGAATGTTTAGATTAAGATATTAGAACATATTTGACCTTAGTTATTGATTTGGGAATGAATTGAGAATGTCTGATAACCCAAAATTTCGTAATTTTCACTCGTCGGTGGACCCAGCGGTACGCCGAAGGTCTACCGACAAGCTGTAGAGTGTTTTGTCGGTGGACCCATCGGTGTACCATCTAGTCTACCGATGCCCTTTGACCTGTTATTTTGAGTCCCAATTGATGGACCTATCGGTATGCCAAAGGTCTGCCGACAAGGAAATTGGTATGCCGTCGGCATGCTGACGGAGCCACCAACCAACGTCTGGGATCTCATAGGTGGAGTGTCGGTTCGTCGATTAAAACACCAACGGTATACATTTTTTGAGTGTTATATGAAGACCTTGTGTGGTGTTGTTGGACTAGAGGGTTCATTGATCAATATCAGATTAACCAATCATCTAGAAACTCTTTACTGTGTGATTGACTTACTTATGATCATGTGATTGCATTATTCCTACTTGATTAAGATTAATTACACTATAGTGAAACCTTGTGATATGTATATATTAAGCACTCGTGTTATTTCATTTCATTGACTACTGTAATGCTTACAAGTTATTATGATGAGATACATGTTGTTGTGCATCACATATAGATGGATGATAATAGCATGCATTAAATTGGACATACATGCATTGTGGGCTCATATGTGAGACCTGACTACCACACCAACCTTGAATCCTTGTAAGGAGGACTAAAAGGGAATGTGCGAGAATTGGACTCAGTGAGGAGTACCAATGAGGATAACATATCTGGAGTCCAAAATAGACAATGTTTAATCTGAAATGATTTGGGTGAGGGATTAGCTACCCCAATAACCTGGTGACTATTTGTGTTATAATATTGTGATTAATCTGATTGATAGATGTGAGCTGGGATGTGGCACAAGGAAGACTCCTGTGCTAACGCCGAGGAGTTCTTGAATTCGTTCCGTGTAAAAAATAAAGGTGGGACATGGACTTCCCATAGGTTGAGAATCCCTAAAACTACAATGTACATGTAGAATCTACCGAGAGTCCAATAGCCAGAGATGGTCTATGTCATCATAAGGGATGCATGGTGGGATAGGTAGCGATCAGCGTGAGCATTCAGTGGTCATGTTATCAGCGGCAAGCATTGCATTCACGTGTTTGTAATAACCATCCTTGAGTGACGGGTGGATTAGATGTTCACGTCATTGCGTACAAGAAATAAACCTTTGCATTGTACCATGGCACAACATGCATTCTCATGGTGGAACTCGTCATGTACACATGTTTACACATTGTATGTAGTGAGCTTCTAGCTCAAGCCTTTTTGGTTCCTAATATTTCAGGTGAACCGGGCGTAATGAGGTGAGGTACTAGAGGATGATGTGAAGGGAATGTTATGAAGAAGCGAAGAAGGCTTGTTTTGATTAATATTATGAGACTGTTTACCATACTATGTTTTGTTGGGAGTAGTTAACTCTTTGAATTTCTATTGGGATGTAATAACTTTACTTTCTTTTCACTGTGGTGATGCTTATGGTTACTTAGAACCTTATTATGGTTTGACATTGATCTTTACTTCTGATGCTATTCATTGTTGTGATTGACGTGTAGTTCATAGTTATTTGTGTTCTGCCATCTCTTAGTAGTGAGTAGAGGAGGGGTGAGAGTCACACTTAGGATCTAGGGATATGCTCCTTGCAATCATGGGGTATACCCTGGGATTCGAGCTGTGACGCATTTTATTGGAAAAAACTTTTAAATAACAAAACATTATAGAAAAGATATAATAATAAAAAAAAACTAAAACTAACATTCACATTTTTCCCCATCTGAGATCAATTCATTAACGATTTTCAAAAATAATGAAAGGTAATACCCTATTTATTCAAGATTTTACATTGTATGTTTAACAACTGATAAGTGCATAGCATTTACCATTTTAACATAGTTATTTATGTTTATTAGTCTTTCTTGCCAAGCTTAATTGAGAGAATTGATGCTTTTATGTTTATTTTCAAGCTTGGTGAAGAATTAAGAAAACAGGCTTAAAACAAGCTTAATTCAACTTAAAAGGAAACAAGGGCTAAGGCTGAAGATGAGGAGCAAGTCAAGCTTCAAAATATGTTAAAGAGAATCCCAAGTGAAGCTAAATTGAAGCTAAATTGAAGCCAAAGAGAAGCCCAAGTGAAGGAGATCAAGCAAGGAAGAAACCTGCAGAAATATAATGTAGAACGATCTTCATGTTGGATCGATCGACATTGTAGATCGATCGTCATTTTGGATCGATCGACATTTGTGATCGAGCAGAATTGCCAGTTATAACACAGAGCAGTTTTCGTATTGTTTTCATAACTCCTTCAAGTGAAGTCCGATTGAGGTTATTTAAGTCCCGTTGGAAAGCTACAACGACGCTCTACAACTTCATCTCTAATAGACACATTCAAATGCCAATGTTTTCAGGGTCAAAAGCGAGTCGCAAAGGGAAAAGCCAAAGAGAAGCCCAAGTGAAGGAGATCAAACAAGGAAGAAACCTGCAGAAATATAATGTAGAATGATCTTCATGTTGGATCGATCGTCATTTTGGATCGATTGACATTTGTGATCGAGCAGAATTGCCAGTTACAACACAAAGCAGTTTTCGTATTGTTTTCATAACTCCTTCAAGTGAAGTCCGATTGAGGTGATTTAAGTCCCGTTGGAAAGCTAAAACGACGCTCTACAACTTCATCTCTAATAGACACATTCAAATGCCAATGTTTTCAGGGTCACAAGCAAGTCGCAAAGGGAATTGTTCTGGGCAGTCCGAAAATAAAGCCGAAATTGGAGTTTTCTTTGGGAGAGTTCTTACGGGATTAGAGTTCCAATCCTTTTGGGATTGCTTTATCTATATACAAGAACTTCTAATTTCGTTTTAAAAAAAGGAGAGGCATTAGCCATATGATAGATTAATTCTTTTTCTTGGGGATTCATAGCAAGTTGAAGATGAAGCATTATGAGCAGCTAAGTTCCTG
>JAUPMG010116585.1:0-11868 GCA_031762675.1 Pachysandra terminalis | reverse complement strand
ATTAATGGGTGATAAGAACAGTCAGATATCCTGCCGTTTCAAATCTTGCTTTTCACCAAAACGGTCTAATCATCGTAGACAGCCGCTGACAGCTGGTACGTGACAGGGACGGCTGTACAGCCGTTACAGCTTTATGGAATGATTCAGTGTTTGCGACTATACCCAAAACGCGAACACGCGCTCATAATCAAGCGCCGCGTGTAAAGTGGGGTTAAATTAGCCCGCCTGATCAACAATATCAACAGAAGAGTTGGTACAGGTGTATCGGAGAAGTCCTTATGCTCTATGTTTTGTATATGTAGATGGCTCTTTATTTGGAATTTCGAACTGCTTTTTGTATTCATATGATCGAATAAGAGTACAGGCATTTATTGAATTTTAGCATTGAAATAAGTTTTCTAAATGATTTTTGTAGTGTATGTGTGCGTCCGTGCGCGAGTGAGTGTTTGTGTGTGTGTCTTATCCTTTTTTTGTAATTGTAATCTATTAAAGAAAATTATCGGAATACACTGTTAACTCCAGGAGGAGGGCTTCCATTAGGAATCCTACGAACAAAGGTTCTCCCAAAATAATCGTCTCTAAGAACAGAAGATAGAGACCTCGGGGGAGTATTGACCCACGTACAAGAACTGTCAGAAATGGCATTGTTTGCCAACAAGTCAGCAACTGCATTAGCTTCCTTGTAGATATGGCTGAAAATGACGTTATCAAAGAAAGGAAGAATCTCTCTAGCTTCAAGAACAGTGCTCTCCATCTTTCAAGTGCTTGGGGTTTTTCCTGCAACCTCTAACAATAACTGCCTCAAGTCCCCCTAAGGATGATATTCTTGAACCCCAAATGTTTAGCAAGCCTCTCAAGACAGGCGATGCCCTCAGCGATTGAGACTTCAGAAATTCCAAAATGAATAACAGTTCCACACAGGAAAGTCTCCATTTGTACATATAGCACTGGCACCTGCCAACCCAGGGTAACCCTTGACAGCACCATCAGAATTGATCTTCACATGACCCAAGTGTGGTGACCGCCATCGATTGTAGATCTCCTCATGTTCCCTTTGTCGTGTTTGTGTCTGATCTTTAAGGCCAAGAAAAAGGTTGGAGTTTAGTTGTAATTTCTGCAAGCATAAAACAGTATTAGAAAGAGAGGGAACAACACCATTAAAGATAGCACCATTTCGAGTTAACCATATTGCCCAAATAAAGTTCGCATAAAGTGCGGGGAGGCTAAGAATGTGCTCGGGAACCAAGTCTCCTGGGTATTAAAAACATGGTCTAACCAGTCTCTCATGTTATTATGATTCAAGCTATCAAGCCGACCACCGTGCAATGCAAACCACACTGCCCTAGCAAATGGGCATTCAACAAAAAGATGGAGCCGACTTTCCTGATGAGAGTTACAAACAAAACAGTCCGCACACACAGTGCTGATTCTACTGCTAAGGTCATTGGTGGGGACTGCATGGTGCGCGCATTTCTAAATAAAAAGCCTTACCTTTTTGGGGCACGTTAAATGCCAAAGCTTACCGATCTCACCTTGTACCAAATTGCCTTGTATGAGGTTGTAAGCCAAGGCTACCATTCCAAATTAGCTTGTCTTTTGTCATTGTTGAAGCAATTGGAATGGCTTTAACGATATCCGCTATCTCTTGAGGCCAAAGAATGTCAATAAGAGCAGAGTTCCAGACCTCCAATCCTTGACAAATTAGTTTAGAAGCAAAGGTAAGATGGGTAATATGAGCACAATCAGAGTTCCATTGATCAAGGTGGGCCCTGGGAATCCAACGGTGATCCACAATTTTAATGGAACGACCATCAGCCACAATCCAACCCAATACGGCCAAGGTTTTGTTTCTTAATCTGACCAATTTCTTCCAAATAAAGGAATCTTGAGCTTTAGCAAGAGCACCATCAAAGTCCAAAGAACGAAAATACTTACCTCTGATGAGGCAAGTATCCGATCAAGCCTCTAAACAAGAATGAATTGAAGGTGTAAGTGGCCAGGACTACTTGGTGGTGCACCACCTCCATTCTGAAAAATAAGAGCATCTTAATTATGGTTTTAAATTTTGTCGGCATGTAGGTGAAATTTTGTCAAAATGTCTCTGGCGAAACAAAATGAAGGAAGAATTCGCAGAATTCTCCATTTTTTCTCATTTGATTGAAATTTTGGTAAAATATAGCAAAATATATTTCCAAAATTTCTCTAACAGGATGAAATATTCTACCAAATTGACGAAATATCACAAAATTTTGTTAGACGAAATCTGAAGATATTGAAATCCTTTATAACTGAGAATATGCCAGCTGATTGCAAGTTTTACGAAATATATAAAAGGATGAAAAGGAAAGAAAACGAAAGAAGGTGGCGCGTGGCATCAAACGCGCAAGGGGGTTCACAATCACGCCAGAGGACCCCTGTTACATACAAAAGCAACCACGCGACTGACGAGCGTTTGCCCGCCAAAGCTGCTTCAGTTCAAAAACTCTTCGTTGCAGTTTTTGCTTCTCCGGTTGTTTCTCTGCAAAAATGTCGACTAAAAGATTCATCAAATCCCTCAGAACAGTTCAAACGGTTCATTCCTCGAGTATTCTTCCCAATTCCAATGAAGAAATCGCGGACAAGATCTCCAAAACCGTAATCAGCTCTAGCTGCAAATCCCTCCAATCCATCTCTCTTCTCTCCCATCTCAATTCCGACGTAATCCACCTTGTTCTCTCCAACCCAAATCTCAAAACCCATACTTGCTTAGATTTCTTCAATTTTCTTCGCAGAAATCAATGTCTCACTTCGTACAAGCCTGATCTTCGGTCTTACCTAACCCTAATTTGCAGGTTGTTAAATGCGAAGAGGTTCTCCGAGGCGCAGAGTCTTCTGAATTCCGTTGCACTCGATGAAGATCTCAGGTGCCCAGTTTCAATTACTGCTTCTTTAGTCGAAAACTGCTGTGGCGAAACTAAGATTACTGCAAAGTTGTGCGATATGCTCTTTAGGGTTTATTCTGAGAATAAAAGGCTTGAAGAAGCTCTGGAGATCTTTAATTACATGAAAACCAATGGATTTGACATTGTTGAGAAGTCTTGTAGTTCTTATCTTCTCGCCCTTAAGAGGTCCAATCGGGTGGATTCAGCTCTAGGGTTCTTTCGTCGAATGCTCGATTCAGGTATTCCGATTTCGGTGTATTCGATGACAATTGTAGTTGGTGGGTTGTGTAAGAGAGGTGAAGCCATTAAAGCTAAGAAATTGATGGATGAGATGCTTGCAAGAGGAATCAAACCCAATGTCTTCACTTACAATTCATTGATAGAAGCTTATATCAAGAAAAGAGACTTTGAAGAGGTTAATAAGATCTTGAGCTTTATGGAGAAGGAAGGACGAGGACTAGCTCTTAATGTTACGACTTATACGCTTCTGATCGACGGGTTCTCGAGCTCCAGCAAGATTGAAGAAGCTGAAAGGGTGTTTAAAGAGATGCAGGAGAAAGGTGTTGAAGCTGATATTTATGTGTATACATCAATGGTTAATGCTTATTGCAGAATAGGAGATATGAAAAGGGCGTTCTCCCTGTTCGACGAATTGACTGAGAGAGGGCTTAAGCCGAATGCACACACATATGGGGCTTTAATCAATGGAGTTTGCAAGGTTGGGCAGATGGAGTCAGCAGATATCTTGGTAAATGAGATGCAAAGTAAAGGAATTGACTTAAATCAGGTAATATTTAATACTTTGATTGATGGGTATTGTAGGAAAGGAATGATAGATGAAGCTCTGAGGTTGCAAGATGTAATGGAGACGAAAGGATTTAAGCCAGATGTGTTTGCGTACAATACGATTGCGAGCGGGTTATGCAAGTTGAAACGGGTTGATGAGGCGAAGAGGCTGTTGATCACAATGGTTGAAAAGGGTGTGAGTCCTAACATGGTGAACTTCACCACTTTGATTGACATATACTGCAAGGAAGGCGATTTCGTGGAAGCGAAGAGGGTGTTTTGTAACATGGAGAAGAAGAATGGAGTCAAGCCTTGTACAATTACATATAATGCTCTGATTGATGGGTACTGCAAGAAGGGGGACATGAAGGAAGCTTACAGGCTTAGATATGAGATGGAAGAGAAAGGAATGAAGCCGGATGTGTACACCTACACATCGCTCATACATGGGAATCGTGTGGCGGGGAAGGTGGATGAGGCACTAAAACTGTTTAATGAGATGGCCGAGAGGGGTTTGGTCCGGAATGTAGTTACGTACACAGTGATGATTTCGGGTTTGTCTAAAGAAGGGAGATCAGACGAGGCATTTAAGTTGTACGATGAGATGGTAGAGGCAGGACTGAATCCTGATGATAGTTTATATTCTGCACTTGTGGGTAGCCTTCATGCACCCAAGGCTTGACAGGTTTGAATGAAAGAGTGGTTATTAATAGCGAAAGGAAGCTCCGTCAACTTCCATCTTGCTATAGGAGAAGACCCTTCACTTATTTGTTAAGGAGCCAAAGCTTGGAGGGCTGGAATAGCATAATTTGGATTACCTTGACATGATTCATTAACCCAGGAGGTGGGGAATGATCAAAGTGGATTGGAATATGTCCTCAGCGACGAGGTTTTCTGGCACTAGAGCGGTTGGACATAAACAAAATTGCTCAAAGGGGAGTTGTTTGCTATTTCTCTTACTCTTGGACAACATCGAGAATGAGATTCAGGTACGGCTGTTATCGCCACGTTGGTTCAGTCACTTCTTATTTCTTAAAATCCAAAAATAAAATATTGAATTCTTGGCGATTTTATGATGATATACATCTGTCATGGTTACTCTATTGTTATGTGGAGACTGATGCTACTGAAGCATTCGAGACATACTAATGATCCTGCCAGCCATCGACTCCGAGCGAAGGGTATAATTTTACTTACTTTTATGTTTGGACTAACTACAGGGTATAAATCATACTTTTCGTGGCTGCTTTTTGTAATTTTTTTTTCTGAGCTTTGAATAAAATAGAACCTGATGTGTATTCGTGGACATGGCACTATTTGTCGAACCATGTAAATTTGTCTTGTGTGTGCTTGATTTCTTCTTCATCTTGTTTATCTTTCTTTTTTAACAACTGGTATCAGAACACTTGGTTGAGTGGGAGCAATGACTGAAGAAGGAAATGTGAGAATCAAAGAGTTCAATTGTTTGAACTTTGAATTCTGAAAAATACAAATTGAGGATGTTCTATATCAGAAGAATCTTTTTCATGCTCTAAGAGGATTGTCGAAGAAGCCTGTGAACATGATAGATGACGATTGGGAGATTCTGAACAGGAAAGTCCTTCATCATTTGTGGCTTTTTACATCTCTAAGGAGAAAACAGCAACACATTTAATTGTGGCTTTGTCAAAGATGTACGAAGAAACATTTGCATCAAACATGGTTTTTCTGATGAAAAGATTGTCCAATATGAAGATGTCGAATGGTGGTAGTGTGGTTGAGTATTTAAACTAGTTCAACACTGTCACTAGTCAGTTGGAATCAGTCGGAATAATCTTTGAGGATAAAATTAGGGGTCTATTGATTTTTTAAGGATTACCAGATAGCTGGGACAATCAAGTAATGGCTGTAAGCAACTTCTCTTATTCGAGTACTTTGAAGTATGATGATGTTGAATCTGTCTTGTTTGTGTTTGATTTCTTCTTCATCTTGTCTTTCTTTCTTAACACACTTGAGCCTTCAGGATGTGACCAAATGACATGTGCTTTAGCCCATAAAGGATTTATGGGCTCTGACAAGATTGAAGAAGCTGAAGAGTGTTTAAAGAGATGCACGAAAAAGGCTTTGAAGCAAATATTTATGTGTACGCATCAATTATTAATTCTTATTGCAGAACAAGAAATATGAAGGGGAACATGGTGAACTTCAGCACTTTGATCACAATGGTTAAAAAGAGTGCGAGTGCTAACATGATAAATTTCACCACTTTGATTGACATATATTGCATGGAAGGCGATTTCGTGGAAGTGAAGAGGGTATTTCATAATATGGAGAAGAACAGGGTCAAGCCTTGTACTATTACATATAAAGCTTTGCTTGATGGGTACTACAAGAAGGGGGACATGAAGGAAGCTTATAGGCTTAGATATGATAGAAGACAGAGGAATGATGCCAGACGTGTACACCTACACATCGCTCATACATGGGAATCACGTAGCGGGGAAAGTAAATGAGGCTTTAAAACTATTCAATGAGATGGCCAAGAGGGGCTTGGTCCGAAATGTAGTTACATACGCAGTAATGATTTCGGGCTTGTTTAAGGGAGATCAGACGAGGCGTTTAAGTCGTACGATGAGATGATAGAGATGAGATTGAATCCTAATGATAATGTATATTCTACACATGTGGGTAGCCTTCATGCACCTAAATCTTGATAGGTTCGAATGGAGTGGTTAGTAATAGCGAAAGGAAGTTCTGTCAACTTCAATCTTGCTATTATGAGAAGACCCTTTACTTGTTTGTTAAGGAGCCAAAGCTTGGAGCTGGAATAGCATAATTTGGATTACCTTGACATGATTCATCAACTCAGGAGGTGGGGAATGGATGGAATGATCAAAATGGATAGGAAAATGTTCTTGGCAACGAGATTTTCCGGCACCAGAGCACTTGGACATAAACGAAATACTTGAAGGGATCGCATGCAAGAAACATAACTGGATGGAGTTGTTTACTATTTGTCTCTTATTATTGGTATAACAGCAATTAAATTTGGGCAGATAATACCCTTTTATCCCAAATTAAACTGGATGATTGAAAGCAGATTATAGTATAGTTGCAGTAGAGATGAGACCCGAACCACGTCTCAGGCAGAATGTAAGCACGACGTCTCTAGGGTACAAATGCCCAATCACACTATGTTTCCTTTCTATTCTGCACTAAAAGAGAAGGAACGAGCCCACCATGCACGTGCGATCTGAACCGAGCCGTCTGGTCGCGCGTTTGTGCGCAAGACGCGATGCGAACACACATGCACATTAAGGTTTTTCGGTACCCGTATCCAAAATCCTTTTGGACGAGCCTATGTTCCTCAATGAGCCTCACGTGCGCGAACACTCCTTTTCTCATTTACAATCTAACAAGGCTCATAGGAGGAGAGGGTATATCTGCCACTCTTTAAACTTGTAAGTTTTCAATGTGGGTCAACCTTGCACACAAGACACACACCCACTAAAATGACCAATGTTTAAATTGTTATCGCCATGTTGGTTCTGCCATTTCGTTTTTCTTAAAATTCAAAATAAAATATTGAATTCTTGGAGATTTTATGATGATACACATTTGTGATGGTTATTGAAGCCTCCAGGATAGGACCCAAATGACAAATGCTTTAGCCGATAAAGGATTTGATGGCTTTGTTCATTTTACTCTTCTTTATGATGTTGTTTTGAAAACTTTTCAGGTAGTTTGAGATAGAAGTCAAGAGAATGATCTTGAACTGCCTAACTTTTGGTATGTAAAAGTCATGATCTCAGAAGTCTCGTGTTTCCAACATATTATGTTTGTTTGTAAATTATACCTTAATTGCTTTTGCATTAAGTTCCTTCTTGCTTCCATAATTAAATTTTGATAATTGCATTCTGACCAAATATTTTTTTTCAGTAAATGCTTGCAGACTTGTATGGATGGGGATGATTGCTGTGGAAAGAGAGCACATGAGCCATGTGAGTCTTTTAATCGACTAACCTATTGTTGATGTCGGATTTGAGCTGTTTAATTAAAAATAATGAGTGGAAATCGCTTATATATATTGATATGGTTGATTTTTGTGTCAGTTATTATTTTGTGTAAGATAAGGTCTTCTAGGTATTGATAACCCTCCAACCATTCGTCTAAACTGATATAACAACCGTACGAACGACGTTACGTCAATTCGAACAAGCATAAGATGAGAGAAAAGAGAAATAAACAACATTATTCATGTGATTCGGTAAATTGCTTATGTCAATTGCTTGGCTTGTAGGCAATTGTTCTTGATATTCAGTAAAGTGATATACAACATTTGCCTTTTGAAATCTTCTTACATGATACATATTACAATGGATAGAAGGAAGAAGTGAAATTACATAGCAATAGAAATAGATGGGAGAAGAGAAAATGATGAGAAGTAACTATCTTGTATGTAGAATTCTTTTGTCAAAAGAAGAGAAGAAAGAGGAATACGCCTTTTCATCTGTAACTTGTGTGAATTAGAAAAACCCTCTTGTTTCACTAAGGAAAGGATTTATATAGTCTATTAGGTGCTAGGTGTTGGACATGCCTAGTCATATGATGCCATGTGTTGTGTGAACTTTTACATGTGTTTATGACAATGATGCCATGAGGCATCTCCATGCTCTCAACATAAAAATCCAGGGAAGGTAGCAAACTAAAGGAAAGTGATTCATGATCTTTTGGGCCGGGTCATCATTTTGGACCGAGTCATTAACTAATTATGTCGCTGATTTATGCTGTCTTTTTGGGCCGATGTGGTGTACAATTGTTGAACCTAATTCGTCAATGAATGTATTGATGTGACACCATTAAGATCATGCCACATGCGCGCTGATATATTAAGTAAATCCCTCCATCAACACCCATTAGTTAATTCAATTTAATTCCTTGTATTTGCTTCTCCTACACTCTCCATAGGCAACAGCAAAATATCAAATCATGACTGATTCTGTATTTGAATGCCATGGATTAAACATGTCTTTTACAGTTTGAAAAATATTTTCTTAGGGTGAGATCTTCCATACCTTCCTTCCAATTTACGATTTTTTCTGTACAAGTGAGAGGTACTTGAATCTGTTTCTAGACGGAGACAGGCTATGCATGGTGACAGAAACCAGGTTGTGTTAAGTACAGACATGATTTTGCAGTTCAAGGAGCTATCGAGCTATGATGGTGATGAAGAACAGAATAACTAATAAGGATTTGCATGTGGAAGAGCTGAATTAAATTGCCACCACAAACAAAAAGGTTGCTTAATCAGTGAGAGCTTGAATTGGCTCTGGATGACAATTTTAGAATCATATCTGGTACAATTATAGGAGTCAGGTTTACATTATCCTATCTGAATGTGGGGCAATGGACACTGTTTGATGAATGATGGGATACAAGCAGGGGCGGATCCAAGTGGAGAGTAGGGGCAATTGCCCCCACTAACTTTTTTTTTTTCCTGTAGTTTTTGTGTAATAGTGTGTATTGCCCCCATTAAATTTTCAAGTTTGCCCTCACTATTTTTTTTTTCATCATATAATCTTTTATTATATTTTTTTTTTTCATCATATAATCTTTTATTATATTTTTGTTTTATTTTATCCCAATTTTTTTCTCTTTTACCATTCATCTATTCATTCCCTAAAATAGAAAGAAATAAAATAGTTTACTTGCTTGTGACATTGTCACTGGTCTTGCTGGCTGCGACTGCCACTATGGAGTGGGCATTTTCTGTTATGAGGATTGTGAAGAATTGATTGCGTAACAGAATAAGAGATCAATAGATGAATGACAACTTGGTTACATATATTGAGGAAGACATATTTAATAACATTGACAATGAGATGATTATGCAACGTTTTCAAAATATGAAAACCCGTCTGGGATAATTGTAAAAGAATTCATTTTTTAAGATGAAAATAATTTTCAATAGATTAATATATTTAAACTTTTGTGTTTGTTAAATCTTTTGAAATTTCCTTTGATTTTTGATATTGAAGGTTGCATTTGAATTGGTTTCTTTAATTTACGGAATTAGAAAATGTTATCAACAAAGAACTATTGTTTGCCTCCACTACTTCAAAATCTTGGCTCCGCCCCAAGATACAAGTAGGGGACATTGAATTGCAGATATAGATCAAAGCTAAAGAAAGACTTAGGAGCTCCTTGCTCAACTTTGATTCCTTCTCATCCTATAAATTTAATAAATTTCAAGTGAAAAAAAAATGAAAATTAGAAATCTACATATGCTCATCTCAAAGCTATAATGTCTACTTTTTAAGAAAATATGAACTTGCTAAAAACTTAGTTCAGGCTTATTAAGGGAATGTGATTTTTCTTCGAGATCATCTCATATGTAAGAGATAATGGGTGGCTCATACTCACTGGTCTCTAGATCTAAGGGGATCCATATTGGGGCGTTTGCTCTACATATATTAGGTAGGAGTATAAGCTGTAATCCTAATTTGTTTGTTTTTTATATAGTGGAAGTTTTTTCTCTCGTGGACATAAGTTTTGTCTAATCACGTATACCTGTGTGCATTATTTTGATCTTCGTTTTACTATGTTTATATTATTGCTTGATCCCGATCAACAACATCCTCAGCTTCCCTTCCTGCCCGTTCTTATCTCAATGGTAGAGCTCAACCTCAATGAGTGACAATTTATGTCATATCACGGAATAGAACGTATGATTGAATGAAGTGGCAATGCCCACTGGCTAGCAGACGAGAGTCACTAATGGTGTGCAATGACACTTTTTGCTAGCAGACGAGTCACTAATGGTGTGCAATGACACTTTTTGCCAAGCATGCTTTTTTGGTTTTGTTTGTATCCACCAGTCCATATCAAAATTGCACCTCAACGGTCTAGACTGAGCTACGATACAGACACGGGTATCAAAAGGTTATGTACCGGTTAGTTCAAAATGGTACTATAAATATCTATTTGTTATAACCACCGATGTGTGACTCAGATGGTAGCAAGCTGGGCTCTAGTAGGTGTCTCTGGAGGTAAGTCTAGAGTTCAAATCCCACTAAAAGCACTCGTGGCTATGGGTTTACCTTTAATGTGGGGACACCACGTATCTAAGACCCAAAAAAAAATTATATATATATATATATTTGGTACAATAATCATTTACCGATTTGAACATCACCAGCACCATTAATATTGACCATTAAAAATGTTTTAAAAAAAATAAAATTTCAATGGGTTGGATCGGTTGGTTCGGTACCATTAGTATTGGCCATGTTTGATCCGATCTTCGGTCCCCTTACAAAAAACCGGACCTTACAAAAAACCATGTTTGCAGGGTTTAAGATAAATTTATAAATTAGGCAAAACCTACGCTTACTTTTTTTTTTTTTTGGTTTCCCAAGGTATCCCCAGGCTTCGTCCAGGACTATTCTTCCGAGGTACGGTCGGGCGCCGAAGCGGGGACCTCTCCCAACAAGATTTGTTGCATCCACAAGGACTCGATACCGAGACCACTTGCTTAAGCGACCGAAGCCCCTTTCCACTCGGGCCAACCTCCGTTGGTCAAAACCTACGCCTACTTTGCACCGTTAAGTGCCCCCAATAGTAACAAAATAGTAGAGTTCGTAATAAAGAGATTCTGTTAGGTCGGGTTAGATTCTAATCGGGTCTCGGTTCACAAGATATATCAAAGACCTTCCGGTTGAATTCAACCGGGTTATAGGTTTTTTGTTTTAACCCGCCATATCTGCCAAACCCGTATAGTTCTCAAAAACTTAAAAAGTGTTAAGGCTGCGTTTGTCCCAGCTTGTGCTTATGGATAAGCACTCATTGGATAAGTTGTTCAATGGAGCACTTATCCACAGTAACAATAAACTATTTATTTGAAAAGAATAGCATTTGGTAAATACATATATTTAAGTGCTTATAAATGTTTAGAGGTAAAATAGGTATTATAAAAATATTATTAAAGTTTAGAAATGACATTTATTTAAGTGTTTATGACAGTTTAGGGGTAAAATAGGTATTTTAAAAATATTTATAAAGTTGTGAAACAGCTTAATGCATAAGAGCTTGAGAGTAGCTTCTCCTTATGGGTAGCCTTCCTCTAGTGCTTATTGGTAAGCACTTACCCATAAGCACTACCAAACACATTTAATTTTAAAAA
>JAUPMG010116574.1:0-11868 GCA_031762675.1 Pachysandra terminalis | reverse complement strand
GTAATTATTTTCTTTTCCACTGCGAATTTAATTAAGTGTTTTGGATGTAATAGATAGGTTATACTTTACTTATTTTTCAGGAAATTAGATTCTTTTGGAAGTTTATTAAATTTCTGTAATTTTGGCTCGATATTGATTGCCACTCCCGATTCCGATTGGGGTGAGAGTTGTGGTTTGAACATAAGGATTCTTACAATAATTTCCTTAAGTTCGGGTCATGACAAAGTTGGTATCAGAGCCTAAGTTTTCAAGTTTTAAACCCGATTCCAATGTTTTTGATTCATGATGTTTTGAAAGTTTTCAAGGTGAAGATATTTTAAAGTTTTCTTGGTGTTGTATGAACTAAATAATATTTCTGGAAAATTATTTCATGATAAACTTGGGTGTTTTTTCTTCTTTCTACAGGTATTTAAATGTCAATTCGATGGCGGGGAGAAGAAGGGGTGGTAGTGTGGACACAAGTGTACCTCTGACGAATCAAGATGACAACCAGAACCTACAACTGGCTGGGATCTTTCAAGCCATGGGGCAGATAGCCAATATGATGCAGCAACAACAAGCTCCAGCCCAAGAACAAGCCAAAGCACAAGCCGCAGCACAAGCACAAGCGGCATACCAATATCAGCAAATTGATTCTTAGAAGAATTTCAAGAGCATTGAAAAGTTTAAGAAGTTGGGACCTAATGTCTTCAAGGGCACGATTGATCCGATGGAGGCACAAGCTTGGATCGAATCGATGGAGCATGTCTTTGACGTCATGGAGATAGAAGACACGGAGAAGATACGATTTGCTGCCTTTACGCTTGAAGGCGAGGCAAGGCGTTGGTGAAACTTTGCCTTGGAAATCGCTTATGTTCACACATGGGAGGATTTCAAGGTAAGGTTTTATTTGGAGTACTTCCCGAGGACTGTGAGAAGGTAGAAGGAGCTGGAATTTATGGACACCGTACCAGAATATGTGGCAAAGTGTATGGTGTTGTCCCAGTTCGCACCTTATGCGGTTGATGATGAAGAGAAGAAAGCCTTCAGATTTGAAAGTGGATTGAAGCCGAGCATCAAAAGCTGATTGATTGTGAGGGAATTCATGGAGTGTCATCAAGTGGTAGACTGTGCAAGAAAGGTCGAGAAAGATATGACGGAATACCGGAAGGCATAAAAGATCAAACGGTGAAGAACACATTCAGACCTAGAAATTTCAGAAGCAACCCGACTGATGCTCAAAAGCAGCAAAGAACACAAGGACCGACCAGCACTTCAACACTTTAGGCCCCGATCATTAGATGCTTCAATTGTGGACAATTTGGACACCATATCAAGGACTGTCGACTACCTAAGAACCCCCAACAGCAGTAGCAATTTGTGCCAAGACCACACTACCAACAGAACCCTAGACCGGTACAACAACAAGCTCAACTGAAAGGAGCTAAGAATGGAGCCCCTCAACAGCAACCGACTCAGTCGGGCAAGATCTTTGCCTTAGAGCCACAGCCTAATGAAGTCATGGAAGGTACTATTCACGTCTTTCATGTCTTAGCCAAGGTTCTTTTCGACACAGGAGCGTCACACTCTTTCATAGCCCTTTCACTTGTAAATTGCCTTGCTTTACCTTTGAAAGAGTTAGAAAAGAGTCCTGTTGTGACAAACCCGGTTGGTGGGACAGCACACTTAGGGAAGGTATGTGAATCTTGTCAACTAACCGTAGGTGGGATAACAATACCATTCAACCTAACTGTGTTGGATATGGGTAACTTTGATGTAATATTGGGTATGGATTGGCTTATTGCACATCATGTGCAAATAGACTGTCATAACCACGTAATTCACTTTAAAACACCTAAGGGTTTACTTGTAAGGGTAGATGGATCCAAATCTAGGATGTTAAACTACTTGGCATGTTTGGATTTGTGATCTATAGATGAGGTAAGAAATTGGGAATGAATTCCCATTGTGTGTCAATTTGGAAGCATTTTCCAAGACATAGCGGGATTGCCTCCCAAGAGAGAAAGAGAATTCTGTATAAACCTGTCAGCCGGAGCAAACCCTATTGCATTGCTGCCAATTATATGGCACCAACTGAATTGAAGGAGTTGAGAAACCTGCTGGACGTTCTACTTGCCTTAAAGTTCATCAGACCAAGCTCATCCCCGTAGGGAGCACCCGTACTGTCTGTGAAGAAGAAAGATGGACCCCTACGACTGTGCATCGATTACCGAAAGCTGAACCAAGTAACCGTGAAGAACAAGTATCCACTGCAACGTATCGATGATTTGTTTGATCAACTGAAGGGAGCTATGTACTTCTCAAAGATAGGCCTCAGAACTGAGTACCATTAGTTACTAATCAAAGAGGAGGACATTCCGAAAACAGCATTCCGGATGAGATATGGCCACTTTGAGTTCGTCGTCATGCCATTTGGTTAGACCAACGCACCAGTAGCATTCGTGGACATGATGCAATGGATTTTCAGACCCTACCTCGACAAGTTTTTGGTTGTGTTCGTGGACGATATCCTGGTTTACTCTCAAACCAAGAAGGAGCATGAGGAACATCTAAGACTCACCTTACAGACTTTGGCAGATCACAGTTTGTTTGCCAAATTCTCTAAGTGTGAATTCTGGAGAGAAGAGGTTAAATTCCTAAAACACATGGTGTCTAAGGATAGGATTACAATGGATTTAGACAAGGTGAAGGCCGTACAATATTGGGAACAACCCAAGAATTTTTTAAAAGTTAGAAGCTTCCTTGGACTAGCCGAATACTACCGATGGTTCATTGAAGGATTTTCTCGTATTGCTCCACCACCATTGACGAAGCTCACAAGAAAGGAAGCTAAGTTCGAATGGAACGAGTCATGTCAGCCAGCGTCTTCAGAACTCAAGAAGAAACTTACTTCAACACCTGTTCTAGCCATTCCTGTTGGCGATGAGAAGTTCATCATCTACGCGGATGCGTCATTATTAGGACTTGGGTGTGTCCTAATGCAAGAAGGAAAATTGATTGCGTATTCGTCAAGACAGCTCAAGCCACATACGCGGAACTACCCCACACACGATTTGGAACTCGCAGCTGTAGTGTTCGGATTGAAATCATGGAGACATCATCTTTAGGGCGAGACTTTTGAAGTCTTTTCGGACCACAAGAGCCTGCAGTACCATTTCTCACAAAAGGACTTGAATATGCGACAAGGAAGGCAGATAGAGCTTGTAAACGATTATGACTTCTCGGTACAATACCATCCCGGCAAAGCTAGAACTTAGTGGCGGACGCACAAAGTCGGAAACCTCGCAGCATGGTTGCACTTATGATGGTTCAAGAGTGGCTCATGTACGAAGCACTCACTGAGATGAATGTGGAGATTAAAGAAGAGGAGCAGGGTGTGAAGCTGTACAACATCCTCACTAAGCCCACTTCAAAGACCAGAATTGTTGAACACCAAGCAAAGGAAAATTGGATACAAGAGCTAGCCAACGATGCCGAAGGCACGGATTGGACTAAGGAAGAGGATGGAACCATTAAGTGCAAGGGGCGATTATGTGTGCCGGACAACAAGGACATAAAGGCAAAAATTATGGAGGAAGCGCACGGTTCACACTATTCTATTCATCCCAGAAGGATGAAGATGTACCACGACTTAAGGAGACCGTGTTGGGGGAGAAGAATGAAGAAGGAGATTGAGGAATTTGTGACTAAGTCTGTGTCACATGCCAACAAGTGAAGGCGGAATACCAATGAACAACAGGGTTGTTACGACCATTACCTATTGGAGAATGGAAGTGGGAGCACATCTCAATGGATTTCATTACGAGGCTACCGACGACCCGCAACAACCATGATATGGTTTGGGTGATTGTGGACAGATTGACCAAATCTGTACACTTCATCGCACCAAGGACCACGATGAACACCGATGATTTGGGAAGGATCTATGTGACAGAGATAATCAGAATTCATGGAGTACCAGTGATGATTGTATCAGACCGAGGAGCCCAATTCACGTCTAAGTTTTGGAAAAGTTTACACAAGGCATTGGGAACACAACTGAATTTCAGCACTGCATTTCACCCTAAAACGAATGGACAAACGGAGAGTGTTAATCAAGTTCTGGATGAATTACTCCGAGCATGTATTTTGGACTTTAAAGGGAGTTGGAAAGACCACTTGCCACATGTGGAATTCTCATACAACAATAGTTACCAATCTTCCATTGGTATGACACCGTTTGAAGCCTCGTGCGGACAACCCTGCAGATCCCCCTTGTGCTGGAATGAAGACAACACACATGTTGCCTTAGGACCGGAAATCATCACTGAAACAACTGAGAAGATTAAGTTGATAAGAGAGCAGTTTCTAGTGGCACAACACTGTCAGAAGAAGTATGCCGATGTAAACAAAAGAGATCTGGAGTTTATGGTAGGAGATTGGGTATTCCTTAAGGTTTCACCAACCAAGGGAGTATTCCGATTCGGGAAGAAGGGTAAGTTATCACCGAGGTTCATTGGACCCTTCTAGATATTTGAATGGATAGGAGAGGTGGCTTACAAGTGGTTACTTTCGTCTTGCCTAGACCAAGTACACAACGTGTTCCACGTCTCAATGATGAGAAAGTACCCCCAGATGCAACAAGTGTTATCGATTGGCAGACAGTGACAGTGATGGAGGATGCTACGTATGAGGAATATCCAATACAAATTCTAGACCATAATGAGCAAGTTCTGTGAAGCAAGGTGATACCGTTAGTGAAATTTCATTGGAGCAATCATGGAACATCAGAAGCTACTTCGGAACTTGAAGCCAACGTTTGGGAGAATTTTCCGCAACTGTTTGAGTGAGGAAAGCAAATTTCATGGACTAAATTGTCTTAAGGAGGATAGAGTGTAATAACCTAACTCGTTTAGGGGAGTTTAATGTAATTAGTAATAAGGTTTATGTGTAATTAGTTAGAAAATGGGGACTAATTTTAAATTTTTAGTATAAGCTAATTAGTTGATTTTGACCAATTTCGATTGGTGGAAGCACAATATATTATCTAGAGTGCATCACACACAATCATAATCTCAAAGTTAAACCAATTGTTGAGATTTCGCAGGAATAATAAATTAAATTAAAGGTCAAGATTAAAAGACAATAAGACATAAACTTAGACAATGATAAGAAAGATAAAATCGTAATCTAAAAAAAGATACAACTAAGATAATGTAAGTTGTATTAGGACTATTATTTTCGTAATCAAAGGTGTTGATTAACGAACTAAAATCATAGGGTTGGAATTAGAGACAAATCCTAAACAAAGTTTAACTCATAAAACTTATCTAAACCCCGGTTTGGTCATCATAACCATCAAACTAAAATCTGGGTTGAGGTGTAAATCTTAGGAAGAAGAAAACGCAGTTCAAACTTGAACTGGGTTGAAGAAGAGGAAGGATTCATGCGTTAAGCAAGGTAAGTAACTTCAATTTTGTTTATATCTTTGATTTGAACTAGGTGATATGCCAAATTCAAGGAATATGACATACCACATTGAATTCAATTCAAACAAAACATTGTTCTTCATAAAAACTTGAACTTTCTAACATTGATCTTTCCAAGCACGGTAAGCTTTGATTTTGATTGATATTTTGATTAGGTTAGTTTCGGCATTAAAATTTAACACGAGTTTATGTTGATGAAAATTGCTAAAAACGTGTTAAAATAAAAAAATTGTGATTTATTTTTGTTTCTGGGAAAACCGGTGACTTGCTGGCGAGCTGGCTAGCCTGCCGGTTCACCTAGATGGTGTCCAGCAGACCTACCGGTGTGCCGGTTAGCCTGCCGGTGGTCATGCGTGCCTGAGACTTTGAATACAAACCCCTGCCTAGCCTGCCGGATGGCTAGCCGGTATGCCGGCCTGCCTGTCGGTTAGTCGAAAACCTCGTAGCATGGTTGCACTAATGATGGTTCAATGGTGGCTCATGTACAAAGCACTCACTGAGATGAATGTGGAGATTAAAGAAGAGGAGAAGGGTGTGAAGCTCTACAACATCCTCACTAAGCCTACTTTAAAGACCAGAATTGTTGAACTCTAAGCCAAGGAGAATTGGATACAAGAGGTAGCCAATGATGCCGAATGCACGGATTGGACCAAGGAAGAGGATTGATCCATTAAGAACAAGGGACTATTATGTGTGCCGGACAACAAGGACATTAAGGCAGAAATTTTGGAGGAAGCGCACCGTTTGCGCTATTCTATTCTTCCCGGAAGGACGAAGATGTACCATTACTTAAGGAGGCAGTATTGGTGGAGAAGAATGAAGAAGGAGATTGAGGAATTTGTGACTAAGTGTGTCACATGCCAACAAGTGAAGGAGGAACACCAAAGAGCAGCAGGGTTGTTACAACCCTTACCTATTGGAGAATGGAAGGGGGAGCACATGTCAATGGATTTCGTTGCGAGGCTACCTAAGACCCTCACAACCATGATATGGTTTGGGTGATTGTGTACAGATTAGCCAAATATGTACTGTGAATTACCCCGGGTCGGGTGGACCCCGGATAGATCAGGTAAATAGGAGTAGCCACCATCCATTGAGTTTGGGTGTGAATGGTCACCCATGGGTTGGTCTTTTATCTTAAAATAGACCCAAAAATAAGCTTTTGAAACATGGTCTAACCAGATTGGGTAGGGAGGTTTACTTGAGAGAACGGGAAGGTGTTAGGCACCCACTCTCTTCCGAATTAACCTGTTACCTGGTCTAAGTTTACTTGGCAAATTAAATAAAAATATTAAAACAATAAAATAACCTAGAAAAATTCTAACAATTCTAAATATCCTAAAAATCCAAAATAAATAAAATACCTAATCCTAAATACAAAATATCCTAAAGATCTTAAGATACTTAAAGCGGCTTAAAAGCATCTAAACTAAATAAAAGAAATTCATAAGATGGTCTAAAAATATAAGAATCTCAAAACTAATTTAATCTTAAATAAATAAGTCTAAAAAAACCTAATCTCAAAAATAATAATAAATAAAATGCGTCTAAATAAACTAAAATCTGAAAACACTAAAAATCTAAAACAATTATTAGAATAAAAATAAAAATAATAACAGAAAAACCCTAAATCAATATCCAAATCTAAGTTCCTAAAAACCTAATCCTTCTAGCTAATGATAGAAAATAAGCAAAATAAACAAACTTTAATGATGAAATCAGATTATCCAATATATTAAATAAACCAAAAAACAGTACCCATAAAAATTCATCAAACTCCATTCAAATCAAGACTACTATAATCATGGATCAATGAGATTAATAAAAACTAAAATTATTCATAAAAGGTTTTCAGTACATCTCTAATTATCATAATAAAAAATAAATAAATAAAAATTAAATTAAATAAAAAATTTAAATACCTATAGCAGCTGGGTCGCGTTTCTGAGTTTTGTAGTTCCTCTGGATTAGCTTGACTTGGAGCGGCAATGGCGACTAGGACCCCGCAGGTCGCATTTAACAAACACGGAAGAAGGTTAGACGAATCAGAACGCAGGAGTTGATGGGCGTTTCTGGAACTGGATGGACGAACAGGGGCTTAGTGGGATTTTCGAATGGGGTTTCTAAGGTTTTAAATCAGGTTCTAGAGTTGGACGACCTAAGGTTTTGGTTTTGGGTTTTTGCAGGGATGAATCAAAGGTTTGAATTTGGGTTTTGACACATTTTATAGAGAAACAAAAAAAGGTTTTGTAGATCTTCAAAGATGGTGAAGAACGGGAGACAAATCACGTTTTTTCCTCCTCTTCTTCAGATTTTTTTTCTTCTGATCCCCTCTTGATTCTTCCTTTTAATTTTTTGCAGATGTTTATCCATTTTCCTCCCCTTTTTCCTATCAATCTCCCCCCGTTTTATAGAAAAATGAATGGCTTCCTTCAGATCCGAATTAGGATCTTAATCCTAATCTCTTTCCAATCTCTCGGCTTCCTCTTCATCCGAACCCCTTTTCCCCTTATCTTCAATCTTCAATTTTCACTTTTCTCTCTTATCCTTCCTCTCAATCTCTTTGGTTTGACTTGCCTTATCTCTTTTCCCCTTGATTTTCTCCTCAAAATTTCTCTCTCTTTCGTGAAGTTACAGAAGAATGAGGAAGAAGAATACTATTTCCTTTTAATTACATTTCACACCACCACCCTCTTTTCTTTTAATAACACAAACTCTCCCCCTTGTTATTCTTTGTTATAAAATCTAACCTAAAGAGCCTAATCTAATTCAATTTTAATTTAATTCTAATCCTAATCTAATTTAAATCTTAATTCAAATCTTAATTTAACAATCATTTTTATTATATTTTTTATTTATCTAATTTCTCACTTTAATCAATTGAAAGCCCACCTAATTAGGATTTTAATACCAAAAATGCCCCACAAATTACAGCCACTTGATGAGTTCTAAATGAAAATGTCAAATCTGGATTCGAAATATTTTTCTGAAGTCCAAAAAGTCCTAAATTCGACTTAAAATGATATTAGGGGTATGATCTTGAAACTAGGCGATAATACATCCATTGGAACTCATTTTCCGCCTAGAATTCAATTAAGATGCCAGAAATAGATTTTGATGAATGACGACGCGCATTGGGTCCACTGAGGGTATTTTGGTAACTTCAGTGATTTTTGGAATTTCGAGGAGAATTTTGGCTCAAATGGTTTGGGATTAGGAACTGAGATCAGAGATGAAAAGATGCCAAGCTCAAGCCTCCAGAAGCTGCAAAGATCAAAAAAGCAATTCTTTTCGTGCAAATTGGGGTGTCTACATGTACAATTCATTGCATCAAGGACCACAATGAACACTGATGATTTGGCAAGGATCATTGTGAAGAGATAATCAGACTTCATGTAGTACCAGTGACAATCGTATCAAACCGAGGAGCCCAATTCATGTCTATGTTTTGGGAAAGCTTACACAGGCAGTGGGAGCATTGCATTTCACCCTCAAACGGATGAACAAACGGAGTGTGTTAATCCAGTTCTGGAAGACCTACTCCTAGCATGAATTTTGGACTTTAAAGGGAGTTGGAAAGACCACTTGCCACTTGTAGAATTCCCATTCAACAACAACTACCAATCTTCTATTTGTATGGCACCGTTTGAAGCCTTGTACGGAAGACCCTGCAGATCCCTTTTGTGCTAGAATGAAGACAACACACATGTTGCCTAAGGACCGGAAACCATCGCTGAAACAACTGAGAAGATTAAGTTGATAAAAGAGAAGCTTCTAGTGGCACAACACCGTCAGAAGAAGTATGCCGACATAATAAGAAGAGATCTGGAGTTTATGGTAGGAGATTGGATATTCCTTAAGGTTTCACCAACCAAAGGAGTATTCTGATTTGGGAAGATAGGTAAGTTATCACCGACGTTCATTGTACCCTTTGAGATATCTGAACGGATAAGAGAGGTTGCTTACAAGTTGTTACTTCCGTCTAGCCTAGACAAAGCACACGTGTTCCACGTCTCAATGTTGAGAAAGTACCACCCGGATGCAACTAGTGTTATTGATTAGCAGACAGTCACAATGATGGAGGATGCTACATATGAGGAATTTCCGATACAAAATCTAGACCATAAGGAGTAAGCTCTACGAAGCAAGGTGATACCATTAGTGAAAGTTCTTTGGAGCAATCACGAAACATCTGAAGCTACTTAGGAACTTGAAGCCGACATTCAGGAGAAGTATCCGCAACTGTTTGAGTAAGGTAAACGAATTTTGAGGAAGAACTTTTCTTAAGGAGGATAGAGTGTAATAACCCAACACGTTAGGGGGAGTTTAGTATAATTAGTAATAAGGTTTATGTGTAATTAGTTAGAAAATGGGGACTAATATGAAAATTTTAGTATAAGCAAATTTGTTGACTTTGACCAATTGTGATTGGTGGGAACACAATAGATTATCTAGAGTGCATCACACACAATCATAATCTCAAAGTTAAACCAATGACTGAGACTTAAACATAAACAAGGTTAAGAGAGATAAAATCCTAATCTAAAAAAGGACAGAGCTAAGATAATGTTTAAGTTGTATTAGGGCTGTTATTTTTCCTAATCAAATGTGTAGATTAACTAACTAAAATCTAAGGGCTGGGATAAGAGACAAATCCTAAACAAAGTTTAAATCATAAAACTTATCTAAACCCTGGTTTGGTCGTCCAAACCGTCAAACTGAAATCTGGGTTGAGATTAAAGCTTAGGAAGAAGAAGCAATTCAAACTTGAACTGGGTTTAAGAAGAGGAAGGATTCGTGCGTTAAGCAAGGTAAGTAACTTCAATTTTGTTTATATCTTTGATTTGAACTAGGTGATATGCCATATCAACGAATATGACATACCACATTGAATTCAATTCAAACAAAACATTGCTTGACCTTTCTAACATTGCTCTTTCCAAGCAAGCTAAGCTTTGATTTTGATTGATATTTTGATTAGGTTAGTTTCGGAATGAAAATTTCACATGAGTTTATGTTGATGAAAATTGCTAAAAAAGTGTTAAGATATAAAAATTGTAATTTATTTTGTTTCTAGACAAACCAGCGACTTGCCGGCGTGCCGGCTACCCTGCCGGTTCACCCAGATGGTGTCCAGGAGACTTACCGGTGTGCCGGTAGCTTGTCGGAACCCTGTCGGATCCCTAGTTAGAATTATGACCCCTTGCCTAGCCTGCCGGATGGCCAACCGGTGCACTGGTTAGCCTGCCGGTGGTCATATGTGCCTGAGACTTGGAAAACAAACCCCTGCCTAGCCTGCCAGATGGCCAGCCAGTGTGCTAGCCACCTTGCCAGTTAGTTTTAGACCCTGCACCTTGTAAACTTGGCCCTGTCTAGGCTGCCGGATGGCCAACTGGTGTGCTGGTTAGCCCATCGGCAGCCAGAGACCTTTAACTTAGAGTCGTTTGGACCCGCCCAGGCAACCGGCATGCCGGCCAGCCTGCCGGTTAGCCATAATTGCGTTGTTTTGTTATGATAATGTGTTATCTTGATTGTTTGATCAATTATGATGAATGGTATATTAATTTTAATGGTTACATGATATTAATTAGAGGTTAATTGACTTGTTGGATTATTCATTTTGATTTATCATTCATCATGCATTATTTGATTGATTTGGACATTATGAAGATTTGAATCATGCCTTAAGCCTCATATATCGTACTTAGACTTATTTCACATCTGTACACATGTTGTATGATTAGTTAATGTGCACAAACACCTCTCATTTCACAGCATATCCAATTTGAGTTAATGACCATCTTCTGGCCATATACTAGGCATGCCATCAGACTTCACTTATGATGAAGTTCTGATTAAATTTGAGTGAATCATGACTTGGACATTATGATTAGGTGAGGAAATCCCGGATGGACTAACATTATCGGTTGAGTGATTTGCTATCCCAATATACCCAAGTTTTTATAACCTTGATAGCGTATACTTATACGTAACGGATGCCGAGTGAATTTCTGTTGGCATTCACCTGATGTAATGCTCACTGAGGGTAGTCCTAATTATGTGACACCTTGGATTTTTGCATTTCCCTGACCGCAAATAAGTGAGGGAATTGTTCCCTCTTCGTCGAAATCCCTCAAAACTATGATGCGCACATGGAATATCTTATTGAGAGTGGCCCTGTATGGGGGGGACGGATCGAGAAGATGTATTGCTCAGTAATTGATTGGTCTAGTGTAGGACTTACATAATTCGAATTCTAAACAGCATGCATAATTGCACATCATGATATTTTGCATGGATCACACTTGGGGATCAATATGTCCTGTTGCATGAGCATGCATTCATGCATTAATAATCTGAACATGCATATCATATTCTGCATATTTACCATGATTAGTTA
>JAUPMG010116554.1:0-11868 GCA_031762675.1 Pachysandra terminalis | reverse complement strand
TTACAAATTAACCAGAACGAGGGCTAATAATCATGATATAATAGGCTAAGAAATGCAATAAATATAGACTTATCAGTATGGATGTGCAAAGATCCATTAGTGTGATGTGATGATTGGATGCCACTGCTTTTGTAATGGGTTGTTTTCTCCTTTTGCATTATCTAATTTAGATTAACTGTAATATGGAGACCCTGATTATTGGACCCACGGTCGGGATGACCCTTGGGTATTACTCGAGATTGAGTAATGTGAATTGATTATGTGGATGGATACGCCTGATGGGCATGACTGGGTGAGGACCAAGGATGTCCAATAGGCCCTGACGTAATATCGTCCATGATTAGAAATGTTTGGTGTCATGAACGGGGAAGAATGTCACGAAGGGAGGTTCACGAAGATGATGCCCTTGGACCATCCTGTAGAGATGATGTGTCCCGGATAAAAATAAAGCGGGGCGTGAATTCCCGGGGGTCACAAGTCCCTTAAAACTGTGTTGTACACATAGAATCGGCGAGGTATCCTTAGCCCGAAAGGGGCCATGACTCACAGAATGAGACACATGGTGTCACACTACGGATCTTGCGTGCATCTCCAAAGTTCATGACAGAAACATTACACGCATATCAATTATGGTTGTGAATGATTATAATTGTGAACGGAAACTAGATTTCCCTATGTATGTCCATGGAGCATCTTGCATTGAGTAGTATGTAGGACTGAAAGGACTGACAAATAAGATACCTGGACTTGTGAGTTTGGGATGAGAGAACTGCATTTAGTTATAATGGCGGTGAATTGGTGCAATGTATTGTTGAGTGATTTTGTAGATCATCGTATGTCTTTAAGATTGACTTATTACTCATTATGCTAATAGAATTGGGTTAATGTTTCAGATTAACCAATGCGGGTGAGTATGAGCTCTTACCTCTTCATATCTTTTTCCCTTAATTTTTCCTTTGCATATATTTACTGGATCATGTTTTTGGGTAGATGCCCAAGTATTGTGGATTTACTCGCGAGTTGTGTAGCTCACCCTTCGGGGATCTGTCTTTCAGGTTATGCTGCACACTCTATAGATATAAGGATGGATTGGGATAGGAAGCTCCCACACACTTATACATCTATTTGGGCTGGGTAATGAATTTCACTTAATTCTGTTTACTTTAGCTCTTGTTTACTTACTTGTTTACCACCTCCTGGTGAGGGGGTGAGAGTTACGTCACTAGATTCTGGTGGTGACTCTTAGAGTATACCCTAGAATCGGGTCGTGACACGTTTAGATGAGACTCGAAAGGCCAATGGCAAGCTTACAAAGAAAAGAGAATTAGCATTATTGGATAAAAGCTAATTTCTAAAGACTTATTTTATTTATTTTGAATAAAATAAAATAACCTACTTCAAATATAAGTACTTAAACATATATATCCTCTTTTTATTTGGCAGTGGCAACGTCATGAACCTCACACTTTGGGGTGAAGCAGCTAAATCTATTCAAGATGATATATCTGAAAATTTATTAAGCACAATAATTTTAAATGTCACTTCTATGATGGAGAAGCAATTCGAACGTAAAGCTATAAATAGTCTTAGTTCTATTAATTCTTATTAGTTCATAAACGACATAAAATAAGTTTTTTTATTTAATCAAAAACTAGGAGTATATTCCTTATCTTCTACACGTGCAACAAAAGTGTATATCAATTTGGAAATACCTGAAGTGGCAAGCCTTATGGAATGGCAAGAACCTAAATTACCATATATAAACTATTATTATATTAATAACAACGTTTGCTTTATTCTTATACTATAATATTCTAATTCCCTCTTTTTTCCAGCACATCTATTACATCAACACAAATTCAGAACTTGGAATTGTCCCAAAAAAAATTATTCATGCTCAAGAATTGATGTTTAAAAATAGATCAAGGGTTGCACAACTTATGGGTGTAATAGAAGATCCTTCATCTAAGGTATATAGTTAACTTCCTTAAAAAATCATTTATAATTTGTAAATTATTATTTTTTTACTTATGACTAACACTTTATTATATAGGGAATGACTTATACGTGCAAAGCCACGATTCAGGTGGTATTATTTGTCATGCACTCAATGTCTGAAAAGTGTGTTACAAATTGAATCAAGAATGTTCTGTCAGTAATGTAATATCGAAGTACCCTATCTTGTTACAAGGTAATCATTTTGGTTGATCTATTTTCAATCAACATCTATATTATTTACTTAATCATAATTTTATGATTCTTATAGGTATAAGTTGAGATTTCAAGTACAAGATTTTACAGCTTATGCTACATTTGTGCTCTTCGATAAGGAAGTTGAGTCTATTACACAACAACCAATATCTCAACTTTGTCAGCTTTTGACTGAAGTAATATATATGCCTCAAAACACCATTTCTATAGTTATTTTATAAGTAAGGTTACTTGTATTTCCTTTATACCATACTGCAGGAAAATGGAGCTGATTTGATTTCCCACATTTATGATAAATTAATTGGGGGCACATATGTTTTTCAAGTCACAATTACATCATACAATATTGAGCAACGAAATCGATGTTTTACAGCCTCAAAGGTCTACCACATCAGTTATGAACTTGAAAGTCATAATGTACTTCACCAAATTGAACAAGCGAAAAAAATACTACTATTCTAAACATAAACTTTCTTATATTGTTAATCTATATACAATAAGGTGCAATATTTAATGTATTTCTCTAATATGTATCCAGTTACAAATTATAACATGTTTTTCATTTGCAGCAGCGGTGCGAACCCGGCAGCAACGAAGACCGAATCCCCACAGTACAGGAATCTATGATAATTGAATTTGAATTTACAAGTTGCAATGCATCATCTTCCAACCAAATCTCTCAAAAGGAAGCATTAAATCTTCTTGAACCAACAAATTGTACTAATGAAAAAAGTAAGGAAGATAACATCAATGAAGAAAATCCAACGAAAAAACTTTGAATAGATCTACAAGGTAAAATCTAATTCTTTCAAGCTATTTAACTTATTATCACTATATATAAATTTTATTTTTTGAATATATTTTGTGTAAAATAATTAAAAGCGGGTTTACACTTTACTTTAAAGTCCATAAAATTGGCACTAATTTTCAGTGAATGGATTTGATATACTAACTATCAATTGTATTTAAAAAAATAAACAGTAAGATGTTAACCTATACAAATATGGTTGACTTTATTACATGCTTAATATGATTCTTAATCTAATTGATCTTTCATTCTTCTTTGTAGATTCAGCTTCAACATTGGAAGATGAAAGAATATGAGACATTGCACATGAATTATTTCCTGCATCTGATCTTCGTTTTAAATGATTAAATTATCTTTAGAATCAACTTATGAAGACAACTATGATTGAGAAAACTGATTGAACTGTTAACACTTTTTTGCATTTTAGTTTTAAAGCATACTTTTGTTAGATGATTTAATTTAATTTTTTTTATTTTTAATAGATTTGTTTTTTTCAATAACTGCATATATCTTACAAGATAATGCTCATTATGTTTGTAGACTTTCTTTTTCTTTCTTTTTGTCCTTTTGGATTTTAATTATCTTGCGCAGCCCAATCAAGATGAAGAATAAGAACGAATAAGAAGAATAGGGAATTTGGCCAATCAAGTTGGATTCAATCTTAACTTGCCAATGTTGGGTATTGGCGTTTGCTCTTTCACTTTTATCTTCTATGTTACTATTCTTGCTTTGCTTTATTAAGCACCTAAATGGCTACAAAGGATTTTTTTTTCTTTTCCTGTTTACTTTAGAATTAATGCAAATTGTGTTTCTTTATGTAATTTGATCAAGGTGTCAAGTATCAATTTGATTAATGATGTAGAGGAGAGAATGAGCACCAGAGTTATCGGGACCAGCGCGCGGGTCGGAAAGTATGAGCTTTCAAAAATCCTTAGCGAAGGAAAGTTCACCAAGGTCAAACATGCCAATAATGTTGAAACCAAGGGTAACGTGCCCATCAAGATCCTTGACAAGGATATGCACTGTGAATGACATGGGACTGTCTGGATTAACCATTAGTACAATATTTTTTGCTTTCTTATTGTATGTTGAATGTTTTAATTCCTAATTTGCTCTGTAATTTTTGCTTTTTAAACCCTAATGATTTTAGCATGGATGCAGAAGGGTCAAAAATGGAAGATTGATGCCACTATAATGAAGGTTAATATTCATTTCCTTCGCAAGCATTAATGTGTTCAACATGACAATAAGGGTTAGATGTTCATACACCTTCATTAGGAGGTGGAGGAGATAGTGCTTGAACTGGTGTGGATGCCAATTATCACACCTCTTTTTTCTAGACTTTGTGGATGTGTTCCTAACAAAGACAAAAATTATCAAATACATGGAAGCAAATTAACTGACAAAAATCATGTTTTATCTGTTATTTAGTGAGATTGCAAAGTGTTGTATGTTTGTTTCTGGCATCCTCTTTTTTACTAAACTTTGTAGTTGTTGATTTACAAATCCCAAAATATGATGTCTCTCTCTCTATCTCTAAACTGATTTACCAATATTAGTTTCTCCCTTCCACTTGGGTTTTTGTTTTCTTCACTTAGGTTTCAACTACGTCGGTTCTTTGTTTTTGCTATCAAATGGCCTTTTCATCCAAACATGAGCATTTCTGAGGTGTGCTCTTCCTATCTTTCTTTCCCAATATTGGGTTTGTAAAGGGGTTTAGCATTCAGACTTCATGAATTTCTTATGGTTTTTACTGCTTGGTGGAGATATGTACCAGAGGGTGTATGCAGGTGCAAAGATATACGTTAAAATTTCTTAGCCAAAACATGTGAAATGGGTCTTCTTCTTCTTCTTCTTCACTCTGTTCTGTTGTTGTTGTAGCAGCAACAACCCTCTCCAACCGCACCACCAGCTCCACCATTCTCACACAGCAACCCCCATTTCCTTCTCTATGTTTTGCCCCATATCAAAACATCTTCAACCCTCTCTCACAACCACCAGCAACACAACACCACCATGTTTTCTGCCTCCATTGCACGAGAAATCTAGTTCCCAACCTCTGAAAACCACCACCACCTTCTGTTCAGCTCATCCAGTACCTGTTCTCTCTCAATTTAAATTTTTTTTATTTCGATTATTTTATCTTTAATAATTATTTCTTTCTTTTTTTTTTAACTTCCCTTTTTTTTAGTATTCCTATTCTTTGGGTTTTTTTTTTTTCTTTTTTCTGTTCAGTATTTCATCACATTTTCTAACGGGTGGAAATTGAGATTCCTAGATTGAAGTCCTTTTCGAGCATTTATCAGTACAAGAAAACACATATGTTGGGACTGGAGGATTGGAGGATTCAATTTTTCATCATCAAGTAGAAATTACTTGAAGGGTGGTTAGAAAATTGTCTCTTCTGTAGCACTGAAACTGTTGGTCAAAATGAACATTGGAGCTTTAAGCTTATGGTGGTCACAGTTTAGTTTATTTATTTAACTTTTTGTTTTTGTTTTTGTTTTTGGCACATTCAATTTCTGCAAACGCCAATTGGAATTAATGGACTTATGATTTCCTTTTTTTTTTTTAAATAAATAAATAAATATGGGCATTATGAGAATATGTTTCTTGGATGAATTGAAAAGCTTGGTTTATGTAGTATGTACTGATAAGTGATTTTGTTTCTCAATTTCACTGTGGTTTTCAAAAAGTCCCTTCTAGGCTTGATTCGACTTTCCCCATCCAAAAGAGGACTGTCAAGATACTTCAAGACATCAGTAGAATAGTTAGACGGACTAGGTATGTATATGTAGTGGTACGGAACTGAATTTGAGGTATTTGAAGGTGCTTTTGGGAATTTGAATTCTGAATAGAGGGTTACGGAAATGGAGGTTTTTTTTTTTTGGATAAAATGATCATTGCTTCTTTGCGTATTTTCTCAAAAGAGCTTTATTTAGCAGATTTTGGTAACACTTCAATACACTACTAACTGATCTGAAAAAGTTCCTAAAGAAACTGAACAATTTAGATGTGCTTTGCAGAATCTTTTTTTTCTTTCCTCATCTCAGATCCAAATACTTTTTCACTTACTCTACCCTCTAATATGCAATCCCCTTTTCTTCCTATTGCAGTCGGCAACTTCTCATTACCGTATTGCATTTGACAGCTTCATCGAAGAGTACGACAAAACTCACGTTCCATCCGAACACCTTCACTTCTCTTTGTAAATCTACTGATCTCCTTAATTATTGTCTATGCAATTTAGTTTTCAAACTTATAAAGGTCTTCTAGGTTCTGCACTCAAGAATTCTTTATTTATGCCAAAACGGTCAGACTTCTAATCAAAATTTACATCTCCTCGTCTTGTAGGCTTGGTCTTCCCCAAGAATGATGACAACAATTGAAGAAGATTTAACAACAGAAGATCCAGTGCATGGATCGGCTATAGTTGGACAAGCGCATGGTGTTCACGAGCTCTGAAGATAGAAGCAGTCATATGATGGCAATGACAGCAATGACAGCAATGTTTGGTAATGACGATCAGCTCAAGGATAGCTTGGGTTGCTTGGGTTTCTTTGGCGTCCACCGGATCAATATCTCTGATTGCATATAGCAATAATTGGACAAAGTTTGTTTTGACAAGGTTCCTGAGTGTGTAAAGAGTATAAACTCTAGAAAGTTAGTAGATGTACACACACACACACATATATATATATATATATATATATTGCCTAAAAAGAATTTCCAATCATGTAAGTTTTTCTTATATCTTTCTAAAATATTCACCTGGCTTTCATTTTCTTTTCATTTATTCGAAGGATAAATGTACCTTGCCTAAGTTCAATGATCCATTAACCACCATAGTTTATCCACATAATAATAATATAATAAAAAATAATATGCCCATGCTGAGTAGCGGCCAAACAGCTAGTTAAATTACTAAATCTAATTTTGGGCATTTCAGTTAAAAATTAAATTATTTTAATTCTCTTAACCCTTGTTATCAATTTGGCAAATTATTCGTGAATAATTCGCGAATCGAATCTTTGAAGGCATATATGAATAAAACTTCCGAAGTTTTGAAAGATTCAGAATAATTTGCGATTTTTTATCTTAAAAAGTATAATACGATATTTTACGAATTTTTCAAAAATTCAGAACAATAATTCGTTGGGTTGTTCAAAGGGTGAAAGGACTCAATGAAATATTAAAAGAAATAAAAAGAACAAGGTGAAAAGAAAAAGCCCTAAATTATTCGTTTGCTTCTTGATCTGTCACCCCTTCTCTGTTCTAAAATCTCACTTCTCAAAAGCAAAATAGAAATCAATGACAGAGGTACTTTCTCCCATCCTAACTCTCAAGTCCACTATTAATTTGTACTAATACTATTGTTCTTTATTTCTTTTTGTTAACTTTTATCAACTTTATGCTCCACTCTTACATCCTTAGAAATAAATTATTCTCATAGCTTATACTCTCTACTTTTTTCGTGAATATAAAATGGCATGCTATGTTTGTACTTTGTACTGTTATAAGTTTGATGCGGCCCAAGCAAAGAAGAGGAATTTGATGAAACCTACAATGTTAGAAGATCTTGTGTACATAAGGACAAATTCAATGATGTTTGAGTCTTCCATAGAATTTGAGATTAGGGATCGAATGGCTATAAACTTGGATGAACTTGGGGAGCTTCTCCTTAATATCAATGATGGACGGGATAAGCAAGTTCAAAATGCAGATAACACCAATATTAATGAAGGACATGGGGAGCTTGGAGAGTTTGGGGATTTATCTTGGCTTGACAATCCGATTGAGGCCAGACCATCTTCTTCTCATTTTCAATGATGTTTCTGTACCTTCTTATTCTCATTTGCATTGATGCTTCCATATTGCATTATGACTGTAACTATTTTTTTATTTTTTTTTGTCTTTTCAATTGGGTTCGTGACTAAACTTGCTTTGGATATGTTTGTTATGTTTTAGAGAATGACAACTATTATTATATCTACTGACTTCTTTTTAGGATATCTCGAATTTTTTACTTCCAAATTTTTGCAACCAAACGTTTAAAACAAGTACAAATTAAATACCGTATAATTACCGTATTGTGAATTTTTTGACCAAATATTTAACCGTACCATTTTTTGGGTCACCGAATAATTCTTGAATCATTCCCGTATCGTATTTTTTGCCGCATCCCGAATTGCTAACAAGGCTCTTAACAGACGTCTTCTACGAAGGGGTAAACTGTTATTTTTAATAGGTGAAGGGAGGTCAATACAATTTGCGCATACCTCAAGGGAGGTAACCGTAATTTACCCTAAAAATAATATTAGGAATACAGATGCAATGGATACAAATGCAAAACCTTAAAAATACAGGGATAAGTGCAAAATAACATATATTATATAAAAATGCTATTGCTTTTATTTAATACTTAGTCATATATACTACTTATAAAAGTTTAAAGAATTTCTTCAGGTATTGAGTTATTGAATTTTTTATTCTTGGATTTTACTATTTTATCCTTTATAATTATCATTTTCTTGAGATTTGATTAGCAATTATTTGAGTAATATTATTTTAAGTAATGGTTTTACTGTCTTTCACTAAAAATATTTAGTTGAAAAAAGTTTTGATTTTTTAAACACCATTTTCTTGACGGAAAAGCCCCTTAACATTTATGTTATTAACACAACAATATAACTAAACTATTTTTAATGAGAAAATGTTATTTTAGATACTAAACTGTATAATTATAATCTATGTGGGACCTACTACTTAATACGTGTGATCTTGAAACCTTAACCGATCCTTTAGTAAATAACAATTATCTTTTTTAATTAGACTATTGCACTCCTCAACTCTCCAATTAGTGCTAACCCAAGAGAACTAACATAAGGATTGTTAGTCATCAAGGCCTAATAAGTGCCCATCGTCACTCTACAGGAAAATTCTTCAATATCGGAACCAATGTCTCCCATCTGCTATCTCCGGCCGATCTGGTTCCCTTTCTCAAAGTATAGCATATCAGCATCTACGACGCCGACTTTGACATTCTTTGAGCCCTTGCTCGCACTAAGATCCGAGTCATTGTTGTTATAGCCAATAACCAGCTCCATGCTCTAGGCTAATCGAATGCAACTGTTGCTTCGTGGATCGATCGCAATGTCACCGCATACTACCCAGTAACTCTTATTTCAGGCATTGCAGTCGGCGATGAGGTGTTAACTACCATTCCTTCATCAGCTCTGCCATTGAGTCTCTGTACATTCTTTATGTCATGATTTGTTTGTCTACTTGTTTAATGAATTGGCTTCTTAGTTTTAATATTTTTACTTATTTTTGTTGAATTTCTGATAAGTTGGATGATGGATTAATGTTGGATTTTGTCAAATGAAATGATTTAAAACTGGAATCCAGCATTGTTAAGTGATTGATGGAGTTGGCTACTTTTTGGAATTGTAATGCACTTTGATTTGGTAAGAACCAAATCTCGAGGCTTGAACAATTTGAGTCAAGCCTGAACCTAATCCAAACCCAACTTTTATTTGAGTCCAATCCCAACTCAACCAATTTGTACCTTGATCCAATTGGACTTTAACTTTACAACTAGTATTGTGCGTTTCGGCTTGGCCCAACCTAGGTAGGGGTGCAACTTGGATCGGGCTAACCTGAACCCAAACCGACTTTGGGTCGGTTTTGGGTTGAAAAAAACCAACCTGAATTAAGCCGGTTTAGTTTTGGGTTAGCGCTTTAGGTAACCGTCTTGACCCGAAACACAAACCGAATCAACTCGATTAATTTATATATATATAGTGTTTATGGTTTAATAGTATTAATCATGTTTATGGTTTGATATCACTGTCAATATGCCTTGTTGCAATTGAGTGTGTTGGGTAAATTAGGATTGATTTTTTTTTAAGTATTTGCACATTGTTCAAGTTGGTTTAAGTTCAAATATTTGACTCAAGCGTTATCAATCCACATTAACCCGACCCAAACCAACCTGAAATTTCAATTTGGGTTGGATTGGGTTTAGGGTTTACAAAATAAAATCGGTTTGGTGTTAGGATTTCAAACCGGGTTGGGTTTGGGTTGATCTTCAAGGAGGTCGGTTTGGGGTTGGGTTGAGGTCAACTCGACCAAAACCGAACCGAGTTGCACCCAATGTTGAGAACTAGCCTGGGAGCAGTTAGAGAACTAGATTGGTTTTTGACTATTATCTATGTTCTTCCATACCCCCAATGTAGAGAACTACCCTGGGAACAGTTAGAGTATCTCAAGAAAAATTTGGCAGATGAATGGGTAGTGGTAGGAGATTTTAATGCCTTATTAAGCCCGAGTGACAAGTTGGGAGGGAAAATAATGGGATCCTCTCATTCTGAGATATTTCATGAATGTATAGTTAGATGCGGTCTGATCGATATGGGCTATAACGGTAACCCTTTCACTTGGTCTAATAGACGCAAGGGCATGAATATTATATTTGAAAGATTGGCTAGAGTTTTAGTTACTCCTAATTGGAGAAATTTGTATGATGAGGCTATTGTTTTGCATCTTTCTTTTTTTGACTCTGATCATGCTCCTATTCTTCTAAAATTTTTTGAGAATGAAGATATAAGAAAACGTTTTAGATTTAAAGCCATGTGGTGTTTAGATCCAGATTTGGAGAATGTAGTTAAAAAAAAGCTTGGAATTTCGACCGTCCTGGGACGTTTACGTATCAATTTGCTAATAAATATAGCATGTTCAAAAACTTAGTAAAACATTGGAATAAAGAACATTTCAAAAACATATTTGAAAGGCTAGTAATAGTAATGGATGAGCTAAATATGATCCAAAAACTGAAAATAATGAACTAGAAAACACAAGCATAAATGACAAAGAAAAGGAAATTATTAGAGAGTATATAAATTACTTCAATGTGAAGAAATTTTCTGGGCTCAAAAATCTATAATTGAGTGTTTAAAATTAAGAGATAAAAACACAAAATTCTTTCATACAATTGTCGTGAACAGAAGAAATTATAACCATATTTGGAGAATTAAAAACAACGATAAGCAATGGATTGAATCTCAATTTGAGATTAGAAGAACTTTTGTTGATGAATTCTCAATAAGATTTAAAAAAGAGAATATTAATGCAGAATTTAAATCTTTAAATGGCATAAACCAAATAGTATCACAGGAAGATAACAACTATCTCATTCAATCAGTCACTGAAGTAGAAATTGAGCAGGCTATTAAACAAATGAATGATTTAAAAGCTCCAGGTCTGGATGGATTACAATTGATTTTCTAAAAGAAATTCTGGAAAATTATAAGTCCAAGTGTATGTAATATGGTCCACCATTTCTTTAATAAGGGACATGAATTAAACAATACGTTTATCACTTTGATACCTAAAGGTCAAAAACAAGAAAGAACTAGTGATTATCAACCCATTAGTTTATGCAATGTCAGCTACAAAACCATATTGAAGATTCTAACAAATAGACTAAAAGCTATCCTTAATAAGATTATCTCTCCTTTGCATGGAGCTTTTGCTCCTGGTAGATGGATTACTGAGAATATTTTAATTGCTAAAGACATTTTCCACAATTTTAAGAGGAAAAAGTGGCTGGATGATTATAAAGCTAGATATGAAAAAAGCTTATGATCGGCTAGATTGGCCGTTTATCAAGGTTAGAATGGCCAAAATGGGGTTTCATGAGACATGGATCACACGGATAATGGAATGCATCTCTACAGGATCCTTTTCTATCTTAATTAATGGAATTGCTTCTTGTAGACACCCCAATTTGCACGAAATGAATTGTTCTTTTTCTGTTTTGCAGCTCCTGGACGGCTCAACTTGAGACT